>JARHVA010000031.1:9737500-9972500 GCA_037957365.1 Torreya grandis
TTAAAGTGAATTATTGATGCAACATTATCCCTAAGTGAATCCATTAAAGGGTGTACCAGGAATGGGGTGGGAAATGCATGTGGTTCTTTACGAGAGATGTTTTTATTTTTAGTGTTTTTTCATATATCTCTCATGTTTACCTTTAATCAATATTTTTTTATCTCCCGTATATCTTAGGTATCGACTAGGCTGATACCATATATTTTGTGCCTTTATCCTTTTTATACTTTACTAGCTAACCCAATATAGTTATGATTGAGTTTTATGACATTTATACTCTATTAGCCTGACCAATACCATTCTGTGTTAGCAGACATCTTATAACTGTATCGACTGGGTTGATACTATCAAATTACAATTTAGGGATGGTTTTGGATATTGGAACCATATATATAGGGTTCATATTTCATTCTTAAGATATCAAATATCACCAATTCACTCTATTTTTTCTTGCATTTCTACCTTAAGTACTATTTTGGAGAGTTGGTGGCTTATAACCTTATCTTAAGGAGTCTTTTCTTGTAGTGTCATTTAAATTCAATAGGATGAGTCATTGGTAGTTCCAAAATGAGGATATATATTTTTTCCTCTAAACATTTGAGGTATTCAACCTACAACATTATCTTCTAAATATCCACTTAATCCAAGGGGGATATTGAAATGTGAATGAGCCTATGCCAAGATAAATATTTATATTTCTACATTCTTTCCTTTACTTAGTAGACAAGATATTGTGTGTTACTTTGTGGATGAATGTGTGTGTATTTTTGTTTAAGATTTATCTATACTAAATAAGTTTGTGTAGACACAATATTTCATAGAATTTCCATAAATCACATTAGGTTTCATAGACCACCATATGGTTAACCATTAAACCTTTGTCATTTAAAACCAATCTAACCCATCCTTTAATTTAGTTCTTATCCCTTTAAAACCATTTAATTTAATTACATAATTATAACCATAGTTGATAAATGTTTACCTTTGTTAATGTATAGTGAGAGATACAACCTTGTGTCATAGTCTTAGGCTGTAGAAACCTTTCGTATTGACATTTTAGTTGTAGGTTACCCTCTTTTATATCTATGAAATTTAGTGGTCCTTACCCGATCATACAATTATATGCATAATCTATTCTATAGACTTTATTTTAGAACTATTCTGTTGATATAAAAAAAATAGTTTTAGGTCATCCTAACACATGCATACAAAATGTATAGGAATGTACTTGTTCCACTAATCACACTACTTATCCTAAGTTAATAACTTCATATATTGAAAATGATTTTTCCTAAATTAAGGAAGGTCCAAATAATATAACTCATAACACTCCAAAAGTGAATCAACTAATCTAATTAGAAACTTTCAAGGATGAACCAGATGATATTTTGAGAACACTTATAGATAAGATAATAAATAGGTTACCTACTAATCATCATCACCCCACACATTGGATTCAATGTGTGGGTAAAATATAATTTTGTAACTATCATTGTATCGATGGATATATAGATAATAATTCTTATGCATTAAAAAATAAAATCGAACAACTTATTGATAAATGTGTTATTAGAGGTCAAAAATCTACCAATACATCAAATATGTTGACTTATCCATATCCTTCTAGTTCAAAACATAAGAAGGTTGATGTATCCTAAGAAGTTTCTAAAAGGAACCAATGGTCATTTTAGCTCTTATAAAAAATGAACATAGATAAGTTATAGGTATTTATGACAAGGCACAATACAATACATGTATAATTGGGGTTTTAAGGAGTTAGGATATGATGAACATAAGTTAAGATATACAATAAATAAATATAATGCAATACAACATATTAATATACTATTTTTTGGGCTTAAGACAGTGGAGACATTATTTTGTGTCAATCCTACTCTCGAAAAATTGAGTGCAATAGTTGTAAAATCATGGTTAATGAAAATAAAAGTGAAATTGGATAACATTAATAGGAGTTTTTCATTAAAATTAAAAGGTGTTTTTTTCACATATCAAAGAGATATAATAGTTTAAATTATACTTTTATTAAGATCATAGTTACATATCACAACACACAAATATGAATACTGAAGCACAACAAAAATAAGTAAAAGTCAAGAGATTGAGAAAATAGAGAGATTTTCACAAACAAATAAATAATATAAATTTTTTTTTTATGTAGATAATACTCAAAACAAGATATCAAATGTGATGAAAATAGAGGCACTGATACTAATGGCATAAAACATGATAAAATAAATAATTAAGTAATAAATTACATAATGAAGTGCAGCTGGATACATCTAATTATATGCATAATATATTTTATAGACCTTATTTTAGAATTAGTCTATTGAGATAAAGACGATAGTTACAGGTCATCCTAACGTGTGCGTACAAAATGTATGGGCATGTACTTGTTTCAATAAGCACACTACTTATCCTAAGTCAATAAGTTCATATATTAAAAATGAATTTTATTAAATTAAAGAATTTACAAAGAATATAACTTTAAATAAACCTCCCAAAATTATTTGCAAACAATATTTAATTTCAAAATGTATTTTTATTCAACTTTCAAAACACCTAAATTTTCCTTACACCAATTAATCCCAATAATGGTAATTTCAACACAAATGTAATGGGAAACTTACTTAAACTTAGAATATTTATAAATAAAATAAAATATAATTATTGGTACGACCTCATGCTATATTATGTCATATTTGTTTTTAGATTTAATCATAAACACAAATGTGCACACAAAACTAGCAATTTCACTTTACCTTATTTCACCTAAAGTTATATAAATGAAAAATTATGAACTAAAAATTATATTACTAATATATATGATTAAATTACATCAATATTGGATGTTTTAAAGTAAAAAAAAATCATCAATAAGTAACTAAAACAAATATATAATCACCACACTAGAAACTGCTCAAACTATAGACCCCAAAACATGCAAATAAACACACCAACTAAATATGGAAATCTACAAATATATGAAGCTTAAATGTAATATCTATACTAGATTAACTTATAGAAATAAATGGGGTTTCATCCTATGATCTCAAATAACCCAATGGGTTTCATCCTTGAATCCTTTGGTTGAATCACAAGTGCAACAAGCATAAATAAATTCCTAATTTGGCCAAAAGATAGCCCATAATGAAATCATAGCATACTAGAACACAAGAGGGCCCAAGATGGGTGCCAAAATACTAACTCCTTTATTTAATTATATGACACGAGTTATAAAAGTAAACTAGTTTCCATATTTATCCACTTTCCATAATTCACTTAGATCCTTCCTTTTTCCTCTTTTGTTTCTACTCTTGAGCTGTCCCAAATTTAACCCACTTATCTTGAGGACAATAATGAAACAATAAAATATAAAGCTTCCTTGAAACCCCATAATTATCCTCTCCTAAAAATCCAAACCCCAATTGGCAATTTTTATTATAAACTCATCATTATCCTCTCTTAGAGACCCATGGCCCACTTTAGCGATTAAAATATTCAATAATAATATTTTATTAATTACTTCACCCGTATTATCAAAATTAAGAAATAATGAATATCTTGGGTCCAAATAATCAATAGTAAATAAAATTATTTTCCTTTATCCTTATTTAAACCCAAATATAATATTTGAATGAGCATTTATCCATAAATAATAAATTAATTGAAAAAGGGATATGACAATATGCCCTTCCCAAAATTGCTTGCCCACAAGAAATTGCAAATCATGACGCTCAATAATAATCATGCCAATGTGATGAATCAAACTGTAATGTCCATGTAATATAAACCTTGTACCTATCAGGTGAGATAAATCCTAACAAAAAGCATTGAAAGATATACTTTCCCTAACATCCAAAACATCCTAGTATAGCTCATGTAATTTGATCACCTTTTTCAAAAATAACTTGACCTCATGAGAATAAATAATAAAAAAATGTTCATGAATCATAACATAATAAATGCAAACCTTCAAAATATTCATGATGTGATACATGATTACACTTTTCCATATTTGACTTGGATCAAGCAATAAAAATCTAATTTTACTAACTCCTCTATTCTGAATGTTACCAGAATCCCAAATTAATCTCAAGAACTCTTACCATGATTTTGTTTTACCACTTTTATAGGTCTATATGTTGGAACATTTAATTTAACCCTACTACAACCCTCTTATTTAAATTTGGATTTTGAAATTGGAACTCAAATGTTTTTATTTCTAAAACTTTCACACCTTCTTGATGCTTCAACCTAGTACAAAGATTCTTTATCTTTATTCCTTCTATATTTGTGAAACTAATCAGTTGTAGCAACAATATTGTTACTAATATCATTACCTATGGAAATTATCCTACCTAGAGGGGTAGGAGATGCATAACTTATGTAAGGCCCACTATTTATTGAAAAAATTGGATATGTGTTACAAATGATAAAATTAGCTTGATTCATTACAATAAAATATTCTTTTGTAAATTGATATGCAAAACCAGACCTTTTCCAGTGTAAGTTTAGATATGTATATTTTATTTTCTCCAAAGCGTGCATAATTTTGTAATGAAGGGCCTCCAAAGAAACCACGAGATTATCCTTAAAATTATTTTTGACTTCTGTAAATTCTCATATATGCATCCTAGGAAGGATAAAAAATGTGGAAATTAATTCCAAATGTGTGATATGTAGAATTTACATACATTTTTGGAATCCTAAGATTAAAGGACTAAACACCATAATACACATACTCAATTTTTTTTGAAATTTTACATGATGTTTTGATGCAGAGCATCACAAGTCAAAAAGTGTGTAAATATGTTTAAGAGGTACATTATGATCATTTTTGGTCTTGTGTGGGTGTTTTAGGTATTATAGGGAACCTTCAAGTGTTTGAGAGTCATTATTAGTCTTGTATGTATGTTTTTTAGCTATCTATATAATTTCCCACCAAAATCTAAAATTTGAAATTTGAATCTTGAACTAGACTCTAGAGGGATGTTTTGGTTTTTTTGTTATCAAATTGTTCATCTAAGTTCGTGAAAGGTCCTATATGGTCCTAAGTGAGAATGCTAATGGGTTATAATGTTAATATCATGAAAAAGAGAGATATGAGCTAAGAATTAGTGTGCTAACTACCACCCTACATGGGAGATGGAAAGAAAAAGAGAGTTAGTTTGCATGTTGGAATATAAGAGGTGGAGAATTACATGTGAAGGTTAGTATAGTAGTATTAGGAGGGAATATAATTTTTTAAGGAGATTAGAGGTCCAAGGAAGAGTGAATAAGGATCAATAATAAATTAACTCCACCTGCCTTCATCAATAATTTTCTACACATTATGTTTGTAAGTAATAAGATCAATAAAATAAAGAATGTTTTAAGAAGCATATCGATCGACTTATGTAATTGTTGCTATGAAACCAAGTTAAAATTTTTGTCTTATTTTAATGATGAATGGTTTCTTATTAATGATACATTGATTTAAGTTCACCAACTCTATTTTTATTACATTCAAGTATAAAGAAAACAAAACAATTCTTGGAGGCTCATTCTAGTGTTTTGATGAATGTTGGTGAGTTATTAGGTATGAGATCATTATATATTTATTGTTTTATATATTATGAAATATTATTGTGGATACAATATATCCTAGGGATTATTCTACATCAATTCGGAGAACCTTATCCATTGACACAATCAAGAAGATCCCTATAGCTTTGATAATTGTTGAATATAAGTTCTAAAGCATTGATTTAAAACATGAAAAAGGAAGGAATAGGTTGAGATATGGTTATAAAAACCATAAAAAATATAATATCCCTTTGGAAAACTTAAATTCTATTTATAAATGCAAAATATACTTAGACTATCACATAATCCTTAAAATGTACTCAAAATTATGTGTTTTTGCTTGTTAAAGCTATATGAGGGTTGATCTTGAACTTAAAAAAATTGGGGAAGGTGGATATAAGTATTACATACCCTATAAAACAATTATAATTTTTTGAAACTCACTATAACTCAAAATAACTCAAAATTTTTCCTCTCGGCCACCCATAGGCCTGCTTAAGACTAGACTAGGGTTTTTAAAGGGAAAATCTAATAACTTTGGTTTTAACTAGCCAAAATTTAATAGATTTGGTTATATAATGTAATTTAATTTGACCTAAAGGATTAAGGAAGTTTTTGGTTGGTTAAAGTTTGTATTATATGGTTCTCATAACTATGTGCTTGTATGAGGCATAACGAGACCTAATTACGAAGGAAGGTGTTGAGTTAGTAGGGTTTTATTGGGAATCAAGTCATAAAGCTTAGTGTAAATATCGAAAGGGATAATGGGTGTCTAAAAATGGTATTATATTTTTAGGAACCTATCTGTATTGTTAAAACCTACTAGATTTGCATGAAATTAGGGCTACTAAAGAGGAAAATTTGCATGAAGAAGTTCTTACTTGGAGTTTAAGTTAGTTGTTTGGATGGATGAGAGAGTTTTAATAGGAAATTGGAGGGTCATTAGAGAAATTGAGAGAATGTTAGAACCATTAACCAATGAATGAGGCTTTTATGCCTATAAAGCTATGTGAGATTAAGCAAGTTAGAATAAGAAGGGAGAATAAAAACTTGAAAGTGGATTAGGAGATGATGATGGTCATATGTATGAAGGATAAAATATAGTGTATGAAGGATGGAGATAGTTATTCAAGAGTAAGAAAAAGACTTGATACATGAAAGGAGGGTAATGAGCCTAGTGGAGGCAAGAATAGACAAGAGTTTCAAGAAGAGAAAATCAAAGTACCTGCATGAGGAATAAAACCATAGATGATTGAATGCCAATGAGAACAAATCAGAACCAAGAGGTGCTTAATAAGGTTGTAGGCTTCAGGGTCCTACATCAAGTGGTAACAAAGTAGGTAAGCTCTTGGTATAATTTATGACTTTGAGTATTTAAGGTTGGTATTTAAGTTTGTTAAATTTTGTTATGGAGATAACATGAAGCTAAGTTGTAGGAATATAGTAAGAGAGAGTTGAAAATTTTATGGTAGATCAGCCCTAAGAAGAGAGCTAGAAAAAGATCAAAGAGAGAGAAGAGAAACTCCAAGTGTGAGTAATGGTTCCAAGGTGAAAAGTAGTTGGACAAAAGTGTCAATAGACTAGGAAGAGGTTGAGACACCAAATCAAGGTAAAAAATAATTTCTTGTGAGAAGATAAATGTAGAGAAGGTAGAAGAGAAGAAGGGCTTGGTTGAGTTAGACTACCACAAGGAGATAGAGAGGAAAGAAGATCCAAAGAAAAAAGGGTTAGATGTTGAAGAAGAGATGAGTGAGATAGATAAAATGCTATAGAGGATAAATTTATTTGTATATGTCATGAAAAAATAAGAGATCCAATGGTATGCATGGGTTATGAAGAATAAGAGAGTTAAGTGGCCTATAAGGCTACTCATGGAGAAAAGAAGAAAGATGGTCATGAGGGACCATGAGAAGCAAAATAAGTTTCTATGTAGGTAGCTCAATGAGGAGATAAATAAGTTTATGATGAATGAAAAATAGGAAGGTGAGAAACACCTTGTGAATAATGAGATAGTCATGGATACAAATGAACCTAAGAAGGAGAAGATAGAGATAAACAAGCCTCAAGTTTTTAGATATTATGATTTTTTATCATGTGTGTATATAGATACAAAGGTAAATGAGGAAGAAGTCCATGTTGAGGACATAAAATTTGAAATTATGAAGGAGAAAAAACATGAAAAACATGCTTATGATGAAAAATAAGTTGATTAGATAACCATGTATAGAGGATGCCTCATGGAAAGCACAAAAGAATAAATATTACGTCAAGAATATGGATACAAGAGGTATGAAGGTCAATATGTATAGGTTGTATTTCAAGAAGAAATAAAAGAGGTAAAATAGAAGAGTTTGTTTATGAACAATGACAATATGATGAACCTTGATAAGAACATAGAGCATCTTGAACAATAATATGCAGGTAATGAAAAGTTTCTGGATGAGCAATGTGACCAACCATTTGTTTATGAGAGCTAGGACCAATTATAAGAATAATTGGCATCTTTGTTAATGCCATAAATGATGAATAAAGGGACCAAATATGTCCTAAAATAGTAGTGGGGGAGATGAACACTTAGAATTAGTATATAGGGGCTCAAGAGAGATATATTGATGGGTATACAAACTAATTTTTAGCATGAAAGAGTGTCTAGATCGACAGAAGAGGAAGATAGAGTCCAATAAGTATAAATAGGGTAAAAGCCATGAAAAAACACAATGAATAATATGAGTTGATGTGGAGAACATTGATACAAGAGATTGAAGATGATCTATTAGAATTCCTTAATCAAAGTGAAGAGAAGGAAGGATTTGTTCTAAAGGAGCTAATGGTAGAATTTCAAGGTGAAGGAAAGAATATGTCAAAGCCAAGAAACATGTTGCCTATAAGAAAACCTCAAAGATATGAGATTGTAGGTTATATAGGGGAAGAAAATCAGAGGTAGATAATGAATTAAAACCAAGAAGATGGACTAGTCTTAGTAGAAGATGAATCAATTCAATTTTTAAGCCAAGGTAAGTCGAAATCCATTCACAATAAAGGTATAGAGTCATTTGAAATGATCAAAGAACTAGTAAGGGAAACTAATGAAGAAATTAAAGATTAGAAATGACATGATGAGGAACTCAAGGATAGGAGAGATAATCCTAGATAGGCATGGAGGAAGAAAAAAGAGAAAGGAGAGGATGACAAGGACAATGAGGTCCTTGAAGAGACTAGCAAGTCTCATGAAAGTCATTTAATAGATACTAACCAATATGTGGAAGGTATGGAGATAAAATAGAAGGATTAACTCCATGATTATATAAATAAAGATGTAAAGAACCACTAGAGCTCATGGTAGATAAAAGGGAGGAGGACAAATATGATCCTCATCAAGGAGTTGATTGGAGGAATAATGCATGTTGGGAAGAGGAGAAGACCAATCTTAAGGAGATTGAGAACAAGCTAGCATGGAGAGAGAAACCAAAGGGAAATTGTATCCCAAGGATTGGTTCAAATAGCATGTCAAGTGTAGACATCCAATTCCTAACACTATTTATGTTGAATTTGTCAATCTTAGTCAAATTGTACTCAAATACATAATGTATCCCAAAATCACTAAAAATATGCTAAATGGTTTGAGCTTGTTATATAAAAGTGTCAATTTAGGTTAATGTATCCCTAAATGGGTAAATGCATTTTATGTGATTCCTAACTTTGATCAATTCATTTTGAGTCAAAATGATGATTTCACCCTTTTGTGCTTTAGATAACTCTTTTCCTCTAATTCATTAGTCACATCATATACCTTTGTTATTTTATTTCAACATCCTAAATGGGATAACAGTCCAAACAAATATAACATCACCTTCCAATTCTTCCCGAGTCAAATTATGACCCAATAATATGACTTTTTCACCATTTTGATTAATTGAGCACCAATTTCCAAAGAAATGCACTAAAATTGATTAATCTTGTTTAAAGCTAATTAATTAAAATCAAGAGCTTAAGTAGATTTTCCATAGAAGTTATTGATTATTTAATTATTGGAAATTTATTCTCAATATTTTCATCACCTAGTGACATGATCTATGGGGTGGCATCCTCAAGCCTAATATTAATGCAACAAATATGTAGTTTATGGACACCCATGCCTAATTAATGACCCTTCCCCCTAAATCATTATGAGGATATTTTGGATATAATTCTAAATATTAGATTAATTCATGGCCACACATCTCAATCTTGAGATGGAATGTCATGGTTGATCTTATCCCATTTATAAAATGTATAAATAGAAGGGCATAGAACATCATTTTTAAGCTAAATTATTGTAAACTTATAATGCAAAATTATCTCTATAGTATTTCTTTGTGTTGATCATTATGTTTGATATGTAAGCTTTATTTTTCTAGGCATAGATTATATTTCTTATCTTGAGCCTAGGTTATACATAGTGATCTTGAGATGATGGAAGATCTTGGCATCCATTGTTGACAATGACAAGAACACTATATTAAGGGGAAAACATGCTTGGAGCCGCTCTTAGATGGTGGAATCACATGGGAAGGTAATTGGTATTGATTTATTTAATTTATCCTTGATTATAATTTGTAAACCCCATTAGAATAGGTTGGATTAGTTTGTTAAGTTCTTTATGTATTTTTCATGGATTTATTGACTAATGTTTGACTAACTAACTTTGTAATCTAATCCTGCATCTTTGCATGCCCAATGGACTATAATTTCCATTCAAGCAAGGAAAACATTGTGGAAATTTTACATTTTAATTTTGGACATTAAAAAGTCCTTAAACACCATTTTTTTTATCTCATTTTCCATGTTTATAATGTTTTTTATGTACACATAAGTTACACAGTGATCAGTGACGGTTCAATGTGACCGTCGATGGTTAGGTCCAATCACGATCGATTGGGTTGTAGGGAAAATACAACTAAAATTTTCAATTTTTGAGCTTTATTAATGTTTGTTTATAATTATTTAGATCTTATAAGTCTCTGGTCTGAACATATTTTTGATCTAGAAGCTTAACTTCTAGAGATTTTATCCTAACAAACATTTTAAAGCATAATGTTTTTGCCTTTGGGTTCACAGGTGACCATTGGTAGTTCTTTTTGATCAACCATGATTGGGTATTGACTGATGATAGTCTTATAGGAATCAACACTAGTCAACAATGATCGACATCAATCTCTATGTTTTAAAAAAACAAATACCCAAGAGCATTAAAACCAAAGTTGCTTTTTTCAAAAGCAAAAGTTCTTCAAAGTTAAACAAAGTTATCTAATCTTTTAAGTAGGACCGATGTGGAAAGAGATCATTTTGAGCTTAATTAATTTTCTTAACCTCCTTTTGGTGCTTAAAAAGAACCAAGAACTTTCCATTTGGTTTTAAAAGGAAAATTTGCATGTTTATATTGAATGTTTGTGATTGTTTTTCAAGAGTTTTCATAACTTAAGGCTAAGGGACCAAAGAACATCACCAAACACTTCAATTTGGTGCTTAAAACCAAACTCACTTCAAAGTTTTGTTTTTTATAAGTCATTTATCATTGATTTTGGTAAAATTATTTCAGCAAAAAAGAATTTGTGTGTGTATGCTCTCCCCCATCCCCTATAGGGAACTTGTGGGATAAAAATCACAATTTTTATTATAAATTGTGCCTTTATCCAAGGCATAAACAGGGAGTTATCTAGGCTCTCCCCAAAACTCGCATTGTTTGGGTGATCTAAAAATAACCTATAAAGCTTTTTTACCTAGATTTTATTTCATGCATTTTGGCTTATGAAGGGGACTTCATTACCTCCCATAGGTTCTACAGGGAAGCTTTGACATGGGGCTTCATTTCTTGTCATCATCTTTAACCCCTTTTCATTCGGGGGTATATAAATTGGGATCACCCCACTGGGATGGTTGTTTGAGTGGTTAACCCATCTTCATTAGTGGTAAGTCAGCCTAAAATGTATAATCATTTAGGACATCGCACTGCACTAAAAATTTATAAATGTATTAGTTATGAAAAGGACAAGACCTTTTCATAACAAGCCATTTGATGCAGATCCAATTGATGTGTTGCTTCTCTTATATGAAAACGTGAATGTTTGTACACATGGGATCAATCTAGACAATTGTAAAATTGTATGTTTTAGTCAAATCCACTTTACCACACCTTGATAGGATCTAGGATGATTACTTAATTGCATTTATCTTTTGGTCTTAGCTTACTTGGTCCTTGATTTGAGTCAAAACTTGCTTGTAAACACATGTCAATAACCAAACACATTATCCATAATTTCTTGAACAAGGAGGCATTACGTTGTTTAAGTGAAAATCAATATTTTTCTTGTTCAAATTTATCATCTTAAACATTGTGTCATATCATATAATTGGTGTAGTTATGCTGCCCATTTGAGTCTAGACCATTTTCCCAATTATCTTTAAGTCCTTCATTGATAGTTCAAATTCAAAATTGTACTTTTATAAGCTCATAAGGTTGAGGTGCTAAATTGGGTTCACCATTTACACTTGACTTGAGAGAACTTGGGTTCAATTTACAATTTGGATTGAAGGTTGTTTATAAAATCATTATCATTCTTATCATTAGTAGACTTAAGTCATCTTGTGCATCACTCATACTTTAAGTCCTAAAACATATTTTATACTACCATTCCTATTACCATGTGGTGACATTGTGCTGCCCATTTGGATTTAGTTTTATATTTAGGATTTATTACATGTTTCCACATCATGAATTTCTTAGTTTGCATTGTCTCCTTCCTAATCTGAAGGGCTTTCTTCTAGTTTTCTAATGGCAACTCGTTGAATTTGAACTAGTCTTTATCGTATTGACATATCTCAAAAATCTACATTTTAGTGTACTAGTGACACTCTAGGAATTTTGAGTTATTTTACCCTCTTCCAATTCATATGATTTAAAATTTACCCAAGGTTAAGTAAATTCATGAACATCATTCTTCTAATTGTGTGTGGTACTACACCACCCTAAATGTTATATTTTTTTTTGTACCTAGTTACTTGTTTAGAAAAGATCAAAGCACATACCTTGTTAACGTTTACAAAACATAGTCCAAATCTTAAGCAAATGTAAAGAATAATATTTTAAACATGACACTAGGGTACACTTGTAGTAGGGTCCTTTGTGGCCTTAGTTGTGAGGTAGAGCATTTTTATGATAGACATGAGCATTCTGGCTTGTTCGAGGATGTCATCCTTTTTATCTTATTTATTGAAAACCAATTTGGTCCATGTTGATTTTTTTACATCATCCTCACCCTACCCATTCTATTTATGCACCAAACTTGAAGGTTCCTATTTTAGGATATCCTCCTCAGATTTATGCATTGTGCCCAAAGGTTACCATTCTAGGTTATCCCCTTTTAGCTTATGTAAGCGACCAACCTCTGAAACATGTGAAGGTTACCATTTTAGGCTATTCTCATTCATCTTGTGTCAACAATTCTAGTACCACAATGCATGAAGGTTACCATTTTAAGACCTTCTCCTTTGGTTTGTGTGAATAACCAAACTATGTAGTGTCTCACCATTACCATTATAGGCCCATCACATGTATTTATTAAACCTATTGTTGAAGAACCTTAATTTGATGAACCTCATTTTGTTGATCCGTTCTTCAATAGTCTAATTTTTGGAGATCCCATTATTGAACCAAAAACCATTGTTCCCACTAAACAAAATGTTCCCCACTTTAGAAATTCCATGCTGATCTTCAAGCCAAAACAAGAACCATTGCCTATTCAAGAGCCATCTTATGAGGACCATACTATGTTCAAAGTTGATATTTTGTAACCTTTTGAACCAAAACCCCATTTTTATTATTGAAACACCCATTTGTGATGAGTCAACCTATGATAAGTTACCTAATAACATTTTACCTATTTTTAAAGAGCCTCATCTCCTTGACAAGCTAGTCTCTATAGAGTTATCTCTTGATCTTTCCCCACATGTTGAGGAGTTTCCTTTTGATAGACAATATTCTGTCGAGTCATCCCTCAAGTGGTACCCTCTCTTTGATGGGATTCAATTAGATGATCTAGTTTATGTTTAACCCTTCCTAGATGAATCACTTTTTATTGATCCCATTACACCATCATAGGACATTAGTTGTTCGATACTAAGCATTTACTAGAAAATTTTCATAGAAGCAACCACATCAGATGAATAAACATCATTAGAGTTAGGTTCTATTTTTGAATTGACATCAGATTTAGCATCAGAAGTAGAATCATTATCTGAATCGATATTAGATTTAGATTCCCTTGATTGACTTGGATTCAACTTTAGAAATAAAATATAGTCATGGTTTTTACAACATTGGTTATAATTACCTTGTGGATCTATTTGAATATATTTGTGATCCTTTTACAGTTTTTGAGAATTTCTACTTTAGCATTGACATAAATCATCCTAGTATCCTCTATGAGGATTATGTTACGTTTCATCATTCCATTACCCCCATCCAATATAGCCATTATATTGACATTTGACCTCCCACAAACATCGATTAGGAGTAATAGAATTACACTTTATTGAGTTGCATCTATGTATACATACCATTTTCAAAATATTATGGGGACCAAGACCAAATTTATGTAGATGAAGAAAAATCTCTTAGTGAAACCTTTTTAGATGTGTTAGGAGAAAAACAAAGATCAAACTTAGCATCTTTTAGTGAAATCTTTTTGAAGTCACTAGAAGGTAATCATAGTCAAATGTTAATATCTCTTCATGAAACCTTCTCAAAATCACTATGGGATAATCAAGACAAATTCATTAGTGAAAACCTCTTTGAGGCACCAAGAACTGAGCACAAAATTTCTTCACTACTTATTGAATATATTATTCATGATAAAATCATTATATCTTCTAATTTACAGTATAATCATATGGTAGCTACTCTCAAGATCAAACAATGAGAAAATTTGGTGGTCATATCGAGAGCATATTCAAAGGTATTTGGCCCTACCACAACCAAAATTATGTCAAATTTGGAATCAAAAATATTATGTGTAACTTAAAGTCCTGATCTTCATTTGTTTCCCATTAATTATACACTTCATTATCATCCACCTTTTCATTACCAATTTATACCATTTTTCCTATGTCTAACATTATTTACCATCACTAGGAACACTTTCCTTTGTAGAGGCTATAAGGATATCTTGTCTCAATGTTTGAAGGAAATAAAATCAATTACTAATGAAGATCATAAAAACATTATTGAGATCCATATCAACATCAAGTTCTTGATAGATCAACTATTATGAAAGGGAATTAGATATAAACTTCTATTTTTGTTGTTTCAAATGTTCACTAGGATGTGCATATCCATGTTATTAAGAGTAGCATAACTGATGTAGATGTTTACATATTTCTCTATCTTTGTCTTATTTCACTATTCACTTTCTGGAAATGGCTCAATCTTTCCCTAAGCAACTATTGTTTCACCTCATTCTATTATTATTTCTAATTATTTAGTCTTCTCATGATCATAACTACATTCTTGATCACTTATTTCTAATCCAATAAAATTCATACATAGCTATAAACACTTTTACACCCCAGGTTTACACATTTTTTGGAATACTCTATAAATGGAATAGTTTTAAACGTATAGTTTCAACCAATTGTATCAACATATATTATTGAAATAAAAAAGCACATGGGACTCACCAATCTATATGGAATCCACAAAACTTAATTTTGTCTTGTTTCCCCTTTATAGCTTGTGCATGCTTAGTTGTAAGAGGGCTTTACCATTCAGTCTATCAAAAAGAATCAAAGATAACATTAAATGAATACAATACCTTTAATGAGATCCATATAGATTCACTTTTCATGACTAACTTTTAAAAAAAACATGGTCCTTCCACATGCATAGGCTCAGGTTCTTACCAAAAACTTGTCTGATCATTTTTTAAGAAATGGCATATAATACCACTTTAACATACTGCCAAGATGCCATTCTATGCCTTATCCAAATTATATGTAGGCTTTCAATCCTCAAAGATTTGAGCATGTTATACCAAATTCTTCACTCATCACTGTGTCAATATATGCTATCTTTATCTTTAAATTGTTGAATGGAACTAAGAAATTGAAATAATGACCTTTTGACAACAATATGTGATTCTATTAAATTACAAACACTCAATACCACTGTTATTACATGCACAACTTTTTTTTCTCACAAATTAAATGCATAATTGGTTATTTTTCATGTAAGAACATGTTGATCATTTAATAGTTAATCTACTGACTTAGTAATCGACCACACTTACTGTGGTTTAATCGAATACATAACACTGCTTTCCTATGTTTGGTAGACCTTATACACCAATCCATAAACCATTCTTCTTCATAAATTTTCCATTTTTTATGTCTTTCCTAAGTTCACCAAACATCTATATTTCACTTAATAGCCACCTAAACTAATTGGAATCTTTTTCATCATTTTTATCCTTAGTCACCAAGAGATGAAAGATACACCTCTCCTTGATCTTTCCATGAACTAATTTGCATTTTCCAATCCTATAATCATAATGTCTACAAATATCTCACCATAAAATATATCTTCAAACATCTTTCCATAAATTATATCTTCTAGATTTCTACTCAGTTCTCATGCTATCCTCCTTAAACAAAGAAACTTACACAATACTCCCTCATCCAACTTAGGGTCTGGGTCGATCCTTACAAAATTGATTTTGCATAAATATAATGTGAAATGGGTCTTTTAAATAGTGATTATATCAATTTACCAATTATATACACATTGCAATATCCATCAATGAAAACTCCTTTGAGACTTTCACTTTCTATAATAAAAATCTTCACACTGATGGCATGTTATGACTCTTTCCAACTCAAAAAATAGAATATATTGGGTTATGATATTATCCTTCTCCAATTTTTTTTTAAAAAAATGAGAAAAATATTGAACTATGAAAATGAGCACTAGGAATACTAATCCAAGTGAATGCATTGATTCAATACGCTATGTGAGACACGTATTGTACAAGACAATACTGAGGGCACACATACATGTAACTACAAAAATGAACAAGAGGAATGAGACACTAATGATCTACACAATATTGCATTATAATATGAAAGGGAATAGGTACATATAGAAGTTGTAGGAGGAAAGATATAACCCATTTCTGTGAATGTCGTATTCAACTTTCCAAATAACCAACATGACACTAAAGCCCCTAAACAAGTAATATACAACTGTGTAGCCAAAACCCATAGGAAAAAAGGTATACACCAACACCTCCCCATAAGCATAGCTTAAGTAGGTGATGATACACAAAAAATGCAAAAAATGGGTCTTGACAACAAGGCCTGATGAGGTACCCATGTACAATGCAATCTCTCATAAAGTAGAGAAAGGGAGAAAACCCAATGGGAAAAAACTCCCCCCCACACCCCCCCCCCCCCCCACCAAAAAAAAAAAAAAAAAAAAAGAGAGACATAAAAGAAGAAGGGACTAAAAGAACCCCTAGAAGAAGATGTTGAAATAATCAACACTCTAAGTACATAGAAATGATCCCAAATATCATACAAAACATGAAGGAAGTGTGCCTCCACATAGAAGAGAGAGAATGTGAATGCAGAATGTTGCATGGTGAATGTTGTAGTAGGTTCCTCTAAAAAAAATGTTGTCTCTTCCTTTCAAAAGAAAGAAACCTTGAGCTATCAAAATACTAAATTCCCACTCAAGTGGAATCCATGTAGGAATCAAGATGTATATCTTTGGAAAGTACTCTAATGTCTCCCTACTAATGCTTGAATGTGCCAAAGTCTGATCAGTTATCAAAAGCCTAACATTAGAATATGGAAATGAATAATCATGTCATGAAGGAGAGAGAACAACCAGAGAAGAATATAAACATGGACCATTCACTAAAATAATGTCCATGGGAAGAGGAGAGTAATGTTTAATAAATATTAAAACTAAAGACTGGTCTAAAAATGAAGCACTTAGATTTGCAAGATGAATGTCTTCAAGAACATATGAGTCATTGATACTCTCAATGTGTGTACTCATACTAGAAATAGTAGATTCTTCTGAAGTGCAAGTCTATGAAGGCTCTAGAAGAGTAACAATCAGCAAAATAATGGAAGTATAATCTACAATAGGATAACTGAGGTCTAACAAAATCTCATCTTGTAGTAGGGGCTTGATAGAAGGAATGTCACTGTCCGCCATCGATGTGTCATCACAAGGAATAGAAGTAAGAGGTGAGAATACAACTATCTCTAAAGAGATAATAGGTAATGAAGGAGGAGGTGTGATGTAAGTCTCAGTTAGATCTCCAAAAAGACTCTAAAAAGTGATCCAAATAGTGGAGGGACACTCTGTGTGCTCTACATGGTGGTGTAAATCTCATGAAATGTATAACAAGTGACCATAGACACAATCATAAGAGTTAACCCAATCATTGTATTAACCTAGGTTATAAGGAGTAGGAATCTGTCCATATAATAATGGAATAAGTTCATGATCCATGAGTGAACATTACATATAAGCACACCATGAATCATAATTATCCTTCCTAAAAAGGATCACTGGAGATGAAACAACTCTCCTCAACAGGAATCTCTCAAGTGGAGTCGACATGACCACAAATGAGAGTAATAGTGCACATTCTAGAGATGGACTTTGGACTATGCCAAAAAATGAGTCCATTCAAATGAGAGAAATCAATTCACAAGTGATAATACATGCTCAAATGGACTTTGAACTATGTCAAAAATGAGTCCAATCAAATGAGAGCAATCTGTGCACAAGTGATAATGCACGCTCAATAGACATCAAGCTTCATTAATAATGCATCCAGGAATACAAGAGAAATTAGTACAAGTAGTCAATACATGGGCACAAGTAATATTTACAAAAATTGAATGTGTGTATGAAATAATTTAGGTCCATCAATAAAACTTCCCAATACAACCAACAATGACTCCCCCTGTGTTTGTAATAACAAAGCATGCTCAATGTGAGTACATCAACATTAACTGACAATATGTCTAGATAGGTATGAGAAAATAGTGTATAAATGATAATGCACACTCAAATGGATGTCAAGCTCAGATGACAATGTGTCCATGCAAATGAGAAATAAGTGCAATTAACCAAATTAATACACGTGAAATGCAAATATGCCAAGTAGGAGGATGTCAAACTCTGTCGATAATGCATCTATGGAGAAGTAAATGTGTGAACTAGTCAGGTAGCCCCCCAAATTTTAGCACTTTATAATTTAGTTCATTTTAAAAATGCCACTTGTCAATGAATTGGATTTGATTTCAGTGAATATAGATGCCAAAAAGGGCCATAAAAAACAAAGTACAAATTTTTGATATAAATAGATCAAATAGATTATACCACTGGAAAGTAAAAGAAAAATCATGCACTTTTAAAAAAAATTAAACAAAAAATTGTTGTTGTATGTGCTCGAATGAAGCCCTGAAAGGGTCAAAAATGAGGATTACTTAGAAATATCTATGAAAATATACAATTTTTGGAAAAACCAGACACCAAAAATAAAAATAAATTGCACCAATGTGTAGAGAATGAAATTATACCTCAAATAAAAAACAATTAATCTAAAAAATAAGCTCATATAAACAAGTTATGGTCCTCTAAATTTGACTGATCTAGGGTAGACTACTCATCTATGAGGGGGACATATTTTTAAAATGAAAGCTCTACTAAATTTGGCATGTCTCCAAATTTGGTGATACTGACAAATCTAGAGGTTTGCTAAAAAATTCTACCAAATGTGGTGAACCTTCAAACAAATGTAGAACCTAGCTAAATTTGGTAAAACTACCAAATATGGTGGCAAATTTGGTAGAATCTATAGAGAATATTTTATAAAAAATTAATGGATTAAATTTGATGGTAAAATAGCCGTCACTGCTACAATTTGACTTCCTCCAACTTCAAACCCTTGCCAAATGTGCCTCAGATATCAAAAATTGATGAAACAAAAGTTGATATATATAGATCTAGGCCTTTTGAACATGATGTCAAGGTTAGATCTCATTGAAAGTGGTCCAAAAATTCTAGTACCTCCTAGATTTGGTAATCTTCTCCAAACTTCAAACCCTCATAAAAATGCTTCAGAACTCCTAATTTGATGAAACAAAAGATGATCTTGACTTTCTCGAGCCTTTCAAACTCAATGTAAAGGTCATTAATGACTAAAGATGTAGATAGATATATCATATGCCAAAAATCACTTTAAAAAAAAATAGATTTTGAAGAAAGAGAAATTGATCACAAACCAGATCTCTAATTTCTACAATTCCACAAAAAAATTGATAGTGGAAAATCAAATAAAACATCAAATTAAATATAAATTCCAAAAAACCATTATGAAGACAAGCTTCTTTAATAAAATTAGATCTCAAAAAAAAATCTAAGCTAAGCCCAGATCTGAAGCAAACAAGGAGATAAATTCAATGCCTAACCTCTCTCTTTCACTTTCTCAAATAAAATGGAAACTTGAAAACAAACCTAATAATCCTCAGATCTAGATTGACTCTAATACCATATCAGAATGAGATTTAGGAATACTGATATGATTGAATGCACTGATTCAATATGCTATGTGAGATGTGTATTATATAAGACAATATTGAGCACACACATACACATAACTGTAAGAAATGAACAAGAGGAATGTGACACAAATGATCCACACAATATTGCATTAGAATATGAAAGGGAATATGTACATATATAGGTTGTAGGAGGAAAGATATAACCCATTCTAATTAATGTGGTATTAAACTTTCCAAATAACCAACATGACACTAAATCCCTTAAGCAAGAAATATGCAACCATGTAGCCAAAACCCATAGGAAAAAAGGCATACACCAACATGAACATCAAGCAATGAAAGATATGAATACCTTTAATGTATTTTTTGTCTTCCTTCTTTGAGAATTATTTCATGACATTATTCCAATGAACATATTCATGCTATAGGATTTATAAAATAATCAATCTTGTGCAGTCCACTTTCTTGCATAAATGTGTAAATTAAAGAGTCTACACTTTGTTCCAAAATAAAGAATCTTTATTTATTAGTTTCTTTAGGGTTCCATACATTTCTCCTTTTGAATCCAAACCCACTTTTATTTTTTCTCACTTGAATGACCTAACTATTTCCAAACTAAATCCACTACTTATGCAAAAATCTTCATAACTAACTAACCATCTTCTGATAACTACTTCCTATCACATATGAAATTGACAAAAACATTACATAGGCTCTTATTTGAAATTTAAGACTACCTACTAAGACTCTAATATTAAAATTTAGACTAATAACAATTAGACTAATATTTACAAAGGGCATAGTGATGCTCCTGCATCATACTACCGAGGAGTGGAAGAAAACTTTCCCAAAAAGTTAAAATTATTTTGGCTTGACATTCTTTGCATCACCTTTTGTATAATGACTCCTCCTCCTAGATCCCCTGGCCTATTTAAAACACTTAGGCCCTTTTGATATTTTTTGGCTCCTCCTTGATTCTTCTCTTTCTTGATTTCTTATTTTAGGTCATTCTCTTACATATTTTTCTCCCACTTGATCATCCTTAACACTTGCTTCTTGTCCTACAACCATGAAATACACAAGTTAACAAAAACAATCTTTTGTTGGATTCTTTGGAAATATTAATTTTTCTTTTACTTAGTTATTCTCTCTATGCTTGGTTATGCTATTTGTTTCCTCTTTTCTCCTTTAATCCTCTGAACCTTTACAACTTCTTTATCCTCTACTTGTTGTTGTATCTATTCAATGACTTCTATTTCCATGGCCAATGCCTTCAACTTGGTCATTTTCTCAACAAAATAATATAAAATCTCCCTCTTTTTTATGCATGATATGTGTTTTGACAAAATTGAAAACAATCTTTCTACCTACTCATCTGAAATTATCTCATCTCTTTCTTCTTCTCTTTGTTGGTCCTTCATGTTGGGCAGTTGCTCTTTTTCAAGCAAGTTTATTTCACCTTGCTTCCCTTTAAGAAATTTTTTTACACTTTTCTCTTCTTTAAGAAGGTCCTTTTCACCTTTTTCCATCCTCATCCAAGCTATCTTCATGAATCACTTATTTGAGATTCTTTATCTCTTTCTCTCTCTTCAAGCCTCTATTGGGATGTCAAATGCTGGACCAATTTGTAATCACTTGCAATCTCCCTTGAGCAATCTCTTCAAACATTCTTTTATCATAATTTAATTTAAATAATAAAATTCAAAACTAAAAATAATAATCAAATTTGTACCAATCCTTCTCCATAGAATCTTTCTTGCTCTGATACCAAAATGATGTAGAAGTTTACATAATTTCTCTCTCTTTGTCTTATTTCACTATTCACTTTCTGGCAATGGCTCAATATTTCACTAAATAACTATTATTTCACCTCATTCTATTATTATTTATAATTATTTATTTTTCCTTGGATTGTAACTACATTCTTGATCACTTATTTATAATCCCACACAATTCATACACAACTCTACACACTTTAACACCCTAGGTTTGCTCATTTTCTGGAATACTATGTAAATGGACTGTTTATAAATGTCTAGTTTCAATCAATTATATCAACATATATTAGTGAAATAAACAAGCACATGGGACTCACCAATTTTTATTTAATCCACAAATTTTAATTCTATCTCATTTCTCTTTTAGGGCCTGTGCATGCTTAGTTGCAAGAGGGCTTTACCATTCAGTTTGTTAAAAAGAATCTAAGCTAACATTAAATGAATACAATACCTTTAATGATCTTGGTATATATCCACTTTTCATGATCAAATTTCAAAAAAATCATGGTCCTTCCATGTGCATAGGCTTGAGTTCTTACCAAAATCTTATTTGATCATTCTTTAAGCAATGACATACATTACTGCTTCAACATACTACCAAGATGACATTTGATGCCTTATCCAAATTATATGTAAGCTTTCAATATTCAAATATTTGAGCTCGTTATACCAAATTCTTCACTCACCACCATGTCAATCTATGCTATCTTTATCTTTAAACTATTGAATACAACTAAGAAATTGAAATAACAACCTTTAGATAATAATATGTTATTCTATTAAATTGCAAACACTCAATACCATATTTATTGCATGAACAAATTTAATTTCTCACTAATTACTTTCAGAGTTATTTATTTTTCATGTAAGAACCCAATAACCATTTAACAATTAATCTACTAACTTAGTAATCAACTGTACTCACTGTAGTTTAGTCAAATACCCAGTGCTACTAACCTACACTTCATGGCCCCTATACACCAATCCAAAAACCATTCTAATTCACAAATTTTCTCTCTTTGATGTATTTCCTAAGTTCACTAAACATCTATCTTTCAATTAATAACCACATACACTTAGTGTAATATTTTCTATCATTTTTATCCTTAGCTGCCAAGAGATGAAACATACACCTCTCCCTGATCTTTTCAAGAACTAATTTGCATTCTCCAATCCTTTGCTCGTAATGTCTATAAATATCTCACTACAAATTATATCTTCAAATATGTCACCATAACTTATATATTCTATATTTATACTCAATTCTCATGCTATCCTCCTTAAACAAAGAAACTTGCACAATACTCCCTCACCCAACTCAGGGTCTAGGTTGATCCTTACAAAATTGCTTTTGCATAAATACAATGTGAAATGGGTCTTTTAAAGAATGATCATATCAATTTACCAATTATATACACATTCCATTATCCATCAATGGAAACTCCTTTGAGACTTTCACTTTCTCTAACAAAAATCTTCACATTGAGGGCACGTTATGCCTCTTTCCAACTTAAAAAACAAAATATGTTAGGTTATGATATTATCCTTCTCTAAAGATTTTAAAAACCAAAATAAACAAAATATTGAACATCAAGTAATGAAATATCTAAATAACTTTAATGTATTGTTTGTCTTCCTTCTTTGATCATTATTTCATAACAATATTCCAAAGAACATATTCAGGCTACAGGTTCTATAAACTGATCATTCTTACATAGTCCACTTTCTTGCATACATGTGTAAATTATAGAGTCTACACTTTGTTCCAAAATTAATAAATTTTTTTATTAGTTTCTTTAGGGTTCAATACATTTATCCTTCTGAATCCGAACCCACTCTTCTTTTTTTCTCACTTGAATGACCTAACTATTTCCAAACTAAATCCATTTATTATACATAAATATTCATAACTAACTAACCATTTGATGATAACTACTTCCTGCCACATAGGAAATTGGTGGAAACATTACATAGGCTCTTATTTAAAATTTAAGACTTCCTACTAAGACTCTAATCATAACAATTAGACCAATATTTATAAAGGGGGTAGTGATGCCCCTGCATCAAGAACCCATTTACCATTTGCCATTACTAAGCCTTGTCTCTTGGGGGAAACCCTACAGACCATTTCATTCTAGGCATATTATACCATTATGATCCATTTATATTCATTATTTGAAATACATTGACTTGAGGTCCTTTAGGACTATGTAGGTAGTGCTCAATTTTTATTGAGGTCATCTTTGTTACCTTTGCCATGCTCTCTCTATTTTGTGAGCAATTGTTAATTTTGAACTCTCTCACCATTTTTCAAGTAACCTTTGCCACACTCTCATCATTTTATGAGCAAGCTAATCCAATCATTGATTGGGGGAAACTTTATTTCCACTATATCTAATTTTCTTCTGATCACTTTTCTTATACCATTTTATTATACCATTTCTTTACTATTGACCAAGGCTCATTTTTAGCCGTCATACATATCCCATTTTGATCTTGGTTCCTTTGGTCCTTCCCACACTTTTCATGAAGGGATTTTGATCAAGTTTTAGTAGTTTTATAATGCCATGTTGAATAAAAATATGTATAAGTAGTGTGACATTTGATCTGGAAAGTTATCTTTCATCTATCAACTTATCTAGTATCACTAATTCTAACCGCCTATAGACAAATCAATGATGTATTTGATACCCCTAATTATAACCATCTTTGGGCAAATCAAAATTATGACATTGTTTCCTAATTATAATTTCCTATGGGAATATTAGGTACAACTCCTTTTTATCATGCATTACCATTTCATTTGGTCATTACTATTATCATTTGCCTTCCCATTTACCTTTGTTTGTAAACTTGTTGTGGCCTGATCAAATTTTCATCACCTTTTATGTAGGAAAAATAATTGTGACTTGGGGTCCTAATGGGACTACATATGTTATGCTTAATTCATGTTGAGGTCAACTCAATCCTCTTTTAATTATGCTCTCACTGTCTTGCAAACATTTTAAGTTGGCTCACTCTCATCGTTTCATGAGCTGGACCATTCTGTATCTCTTAATTCTTGATTGAGTTAAGATACTTAGAATAATTCCACAAACATTCATAAAATTTTAAAATCTAAAAACATTTTGTTTATTTGATTATTGTCGGTATTATCTAGTCTTTTGATTTTCTATTTGGTCTTGCTTCTTTGTTTTATTTTATCTCCAGGAGCATCTTGATGGACCACATGGATCTTGATTCTTTATATATTGATCTCATGTTATTACACTATTCTTGTTTTGTTTTTAAACATTCTTATTCCTACTTGAATCCTGATTGTTTATATCTTGATTTAAGTTAGGTTCATTTATGTTTATCTTTGCTTTTTATTTAAATGTAAATAGTTGAAACTCTAGTTTTGGTCATTATTTTACCATTATCCTTAGTTATAGGTATTCACATTTGAACTAGCTCCATGCAATCTAAATGAAATGTCATTATGATTTTTTCATACTTATGATGCCTAATTTATTTTACTATAGCAAGTACTTTGTGCTCTAGATTCAGGTCTTAACATCAACACAACTTTGATGAATAGATCTCAAGATCACTATGCATAAATTAGGTTCAATAGGTTTAGCACCTTACTCATGCTTAGTCATGCGTATCTTGGCATACATCATGAGTCTAATCAAACTTTGGTAAGTTTTATTCATCCCTCATTCTCTCCCATATTCTAGGTGAACTACATTAGATTGAGGTCCATTAGGACTATGTAGATGACACTTGGATACATGTTTTATCTCCATTCAGATCGGCCATCTTCATTCTTATTTTCAACTCTTTCATCACTTTGTGCATTCTTTTATGCCTAGTTTTTTGTGGCTTTTTCTAATCCATTATACCATCACATCTATGTTTTCACCCACTCATTTTTAATCTATGTTTTAGGTTATATCCTTGATCTAATTTATTTCTAACTTGCCCATGCTGGGGCACAACATTTGAACTAGTTAATAAATCTAAATCAGCCCTATGGGGGCAAGAGCATTGTTTATTCTTTATCAATGATCAAAATTATCCTTATTAGGGAAAAACTATCTTATCATGATCAAATTTTCTCAATTGGGGCACCTTTTATTATCATCTTTTTGGAGACCACATTCTCCTTTTCCTCTAATTCCAAGCTCTCCGCACTATTACCCATGATGGCACTATTTTAGTGTGCAACTTATCTCAAGATTGATAAATGGCATAAGCACGCAACTTGTACTCTAAAATTATGTGCATCCAAGTGTGTCACTTATGTATTTATATTGAATCCTTCCCATTACCCCCATCTTGGGCCCATTATACCTCTAATTATATTTTGATCATTGATGGTAACCATGCATGCAAACATTATCTCATCTAGATGTGATCTATTCCATGGGTTAATCACTCATTTTTTCTCTCTTTTCAAGAGTCCATCCTTCTCTTTCATCCCTATATGTCCTCTTCAGGGGGCATCATGGGTCATTTCAATTTTATTCTTGATGACTCTTTTCTTTGAAAAGACGTTGCTTCACCTAAATGTCTCACCATGCCTTCTAAAATAGGGGAAAATGTACACATCTAATTTCTAACACTATTTGTGTTGAAATTGTCAATCTTACTTGAATTATACTAAAATACACAATGTAGGCCAAGATCACTAAAAACATGCTAAATGGTTTGATTTTGTTGTATACAAGTACTAATTTAGGCTAATGTATCCCTAAATGGGGCAATTCATTTTATGTGATTCCTAACTTTGATCAATTCGTTTTGAGTAAAAATGATGATTTCACCTTTTTGTGCTTTGGATTACTCTTTTCCTCTAATTCATTAGTACGCATCACACAAATTTGTTATTTTTTATTAAAAACATCCTAAATGGGATAACGATCTAAACACATCTAACATTGCCTTCCAATTCTTTCCAAGTCAAATTACAACCTAGTAATATGACTTTTTGACCATTTGGATTAATTGAGCACCAATTTCTAAAGAATTGCATTAAAATTGATTAATCTTGTTTAAAGCTAATTAATTCAAATCAAGAGTTTAAGTGGATTTTAAATGGAGATTATTGATTGTTTCATTATTGGAAATTGATTCTCAATATCTTCATCACGTAGTGGCATGATCTATGGGGTGGCATCCTCAAGCCATAAATGCAACAAATATCAAGTTTATGGAAACCCATGCCTAATTAATTCCCCTTCTTCCCAAATCATTATGAGGATATTTATGGATTTAATTCCAAATATTATATTAATTCATGGCCACACATCTCAATCTTGAGATGGACGGTCATGGTTGATCTTAGCCTATTTGGAAAATCTATAAATAGAAGGGCATAAAACATCATTTTTAAGCTAAATTATTGTAAACTTATGATGCAAAATTATCTCTATAATATTTTTTTGTGTTGATCATTGTGTTTTATTTTCAAGCTTTATTTTGATAGACATAGATTAGATTTCTTATCTTTAGCCTAGGTTATATATAGTGATATTTAGATAATGGAGGAGCTTGGCATCCATTGTTAACAAAGAAAAAAACACTAGATAAAGGGGGAAAACATGCTTGGAGCTGATTTTGGATGGTGGAATCACATGGGAAGGTAATTTATATTGATTTCTTTCATTTGTACTTCATTACCATTTACAAACCCTGTTGGAATAGGTTGGCTTAGTTTTTTAATTTCTTTATGAAATTTTCATGTATTTATTGACTAATGTTGACTAAGATTTTGACTATGGTACCTAACTCTCTATGATCATGCACCATATGTGGATTGGTGTATTTCTCATAGTTGGTGTTGCTACACATGCATCTATGTTTATGTTAAGATACTATGATCTAACTACTCAATATGATAATCTTTTAGATCATGTTCTAAGACATCGTGATGCAATTATATCACACCCAACTAGGCATGTATATTCTTAGGTTTCCATAGTTTTGGTCTGTATATAATCCAATCCTACATCAAGAATTGAAGAACAAAGGCTCATGGAAGGAGAGACATAAGCAAGTAAGCAAGAGAATAAACAAATGAAGCAAGAAAAAGGTAATAAATTAACATATTCAATGGGTAATGTTAAAATTGAGTTAGTTAAAGGTATGCATAATGTTATTAATGTGAGAAGTTTCCAAGTAGTGTTATGGTATGATGAACCCAAATTTGACAATGAGATGCCATTACAAGATGAGCAAGGCTATGAAAAGACTCACCATGAGAAGATGAAATGTAATGAAGAGGTAATAAAGGAAGATATCAATAAGAGTATGATAAGGTTGAAGCTATAACAATGTCATGGGTATCCATTAGAGAATGATAATCAAGGATAAATCATGATTGAGAAGTAAGACTAGCCAAGAGAGAAAGAACCAAGCATGACAAATGAATAATAAAGTTATGAGTTAAGAGGAAAAGTGAAGAATGAGGATCAACCATTAGATGTAGATCATGATAGAAAGAATTTATATATTGAGGATATACAATATGAGGTAAAAAAAGATTTATATCAAGTTATACACCTAGTAGAGATAGAAGATGACTTGGCAAAGAAGCAAGGCAAGAGAAGAAGACAAAGATACAAGAACCAATCGACAAAGATAATTTGAGTAGGAGCTCAAAATTTCCCCACTTGGGGGGTATGATGTAGAGCATTGCAAGGTAAAAAGTGTGTAAATATGTTTAAGAGATACATTAGGACCATTTTTTTGTCTTTTTTGGGTGTTATAGGTCTTTTAGGGACCCTTATGGTGTTTTAGATCATTAGGAGTATTTTATGTGTGTGTTTTATCTCTCTAAAGAATTTCTTACCAAAATTCAAAATTTTAAAAATTAAATATTGAACTAGACTCTAAAGGGATGTTTTATTTTTTTTGTTATCAAATTATTTAGGTAAGTTTGTGAAAGGTCCTATTTATTCCTAAGAGAGTGTGTTAAAGGGTTCCAATGTGTATATCATGAAAAAGAGAGATATGAGCCAAGAATTAGAGTGGTAAATTCCATCCCTATGTGGGATATGGAAAGAAAAAGAGAGTTAGTTTGCATGTTAGTATATAAGAGGTGGATAATTGCATCTAAAGGTTAGTATAGTAGTATTAAGAGAGAATATAATTTTTTTAGGAGAGGATAGGTCCAATTAAGAGTGAATAAAGATCAATAATAAATGAACTCTACCTACCTTCATCAAGAATTTTGTACATGTTATGTTTGTAAGCAATAAGATCAATAAAATAAAGAATGTTTTAAGAAGCATATGGATGAAATTATGTGATTATTAGTATGTAGCCAAATATATATATATATATATATATATATATTTCTTTGAATTATTAATTGTTTCTTATTATTAATACATTTATTTAATTTACAATCCACAACCCTTGGGAAATTCTATTTTTATTACAATCAAGTATAAAGACAACAAAATGATTCTTGGAGGCTCATTCTAGTGTTTTGATGAATGTTGGTGAGTTTTAAAGTATGAGATAATTATTTATTTTTTGTTTTATATAATATGAAATATTATTTTGGATAAAATATATCCTAAGGATTATTCTGCATTAGTTGGGATGACCCTATCCATTGACACAATTAATAAGATCCCCAGAACTTTGCTAATTATTGATTATAAGTTCTAGAGCATTGGTTTAAAGATTTAAAAGGAAAGGAAAAGTTTATATATTATTTTAAATACCATATAAAATCATAATATCCTTTTGAAAACTCAAATTATATTTATAAGTGCAAAAGATCCTTCGACTATCACACAGTCCTTTAAATGTACTCATAATTTTGTGTTTTTGCTTGTTAAAGCTATATGAGGGTTGATATTTGAACTTATAGAAATTTGAAAAGGTAGAGATAAGTATTAAAAACCATATCCAGTAATTATAAGTGTTTTAAACTCAATAGAACTCAAAATAAGCCATTTTGTTTCCTCTCGACCACCCACATGCCTTCTTAAGACTAGACAAGGGTTTCAAAAGGGAAACTCTAATAACTTTGGTTTTAACTAGATAAAAATTTTAAAAAATGGTAATATAATGTGACTTAAATGATTAAGGAAGTTTTAGGTTGGTTACAGTCTATATTGTATGGTTCCCATAACTGTGTGCTTGTATGAGGCCTAAAGAGACCTAGTTATGAATGAGGGTGTTGATCTAGTAGGTTTATATTGGGATTTGAGTCATAAAAATTTGTTTGAAGATAAAAATGGATAATGGGTGTCAAAAATTATTATTATATTATTATTAACCCCTTTGGATTGTTTAAACCTACTAGATTTGCATGAAAATAAGGCTACTAAAGAGGAGTTCTCAAAGAGAGAAAAGTTGATTACATGAAGAAGTTATTACTTAGAGTTTATGTTATTTATTTGTATGGATGATAGAGTTATAATAGGAAAGATTATGGTCATTATATCACTTGATATAAGGTAAGAACTATTAAACAATAAATGAGGCATTTAGGCCTATAAAGCTATGTGAGATTGAGCAAGTGGGAACAAGAAGGGAGAAGACAAACTTGAAAGTGGATTAGGAGATAATTATGGTAATATTAATGAAGGATATAATGTAGAGTATAAGGGATGGATATATTTATTCAAGAGTAATAATAGGACTAGATGCATGAAAGGAGGCTATTGAGCCTAGTGGAGGCAATAATAGACAAGAGTTTCAAGAAGAGAGAATTAAAGTACCTACATAAGGAATCAAACCAAATATTATTGAAGGACAATGAGAACAAATAATAACTAGGATGTATTTAATAAATTTGTGGACTTTAGGGTCTTACATCATGTTTACCTTGATTATGTCTATAAATATCACCTAAATCCCATGTTTGAACATGTAATCATCTTTTGTAAATATGGTTTATGGGTTGTCTTATATCAAAATTATTTCCATAATATAAATAATCTTATCCCCCATCAGATTTTAATGAACAATTCTTTCCTCAAAGTGAGATTATTTACACTTGAATACAACCCATTACATATGGAATACATCATGTTAACACTAGGAACTGAAAAATAAAATAAGGAAACTATTGTTTCCATGTTAAGTGTACCATTTATTCCACATGAATATACATTTGAGACCATAGCTTGAATAATTATTCTCTCTATCCACATATCAAATTTGAATACAACTATAATGATATGAGTTTGCTTACCTAGTTTTTGACATACTCCCTTGCCATTATTAAATAGGTGACATCCTTTTATTTATTGAATTTTAATCATAATCTACAAACACTTATCCTTTTTATCTATCAAAACATTTTACTTATTCTCATATGTAGTCAATTTGGACTTCCTTCTTATCCAATTGCATGGGATGATGAAATTATTTGCAATAGTGGTATTGGTCTTAAAGACTCCACCTTTTATAGATCTTAAAATATCACTAGGATCCCACATAATTTTGTACAAACAATATCCAAATTTAGGGAAAGGGTCTATGTGTATTTTACTATAGAACATAACTTTCACCTTTTTCTTGTGCTTACAGTACTTTCCATGAAGACCAAAATATTGAAAGGACATAGTGTAAAGCAAATATATGTGATTACCATATCTTTCACATTTTGAATTGTACTCATAAGAATGGTAAAAATGCTTACCACTTTATTCATTGATGAGGTTAAACAAACTAAAATTTTCTAGTCTTTGGTGGATTAAAGAATCAATCACTTGCAAGGCCAAAAACTATTTTCCTTAACATATCCTTGTGAACTTCCCAAGCATGATGTAGATTTAAACCTAGTTGTCTCCTAAACATTTGATTTTCATGACTCATGAAATAAATATTTTACTTAATTTTATGTAGGTGTTGTTTTGCTTGAGTGATTATCATCTTATCTTACTTATCCATTCTTGACCAATCATCATAAAAAAATTGAGTCCTTGTTACATCCTTTGCACTTGTCTACAATGTGGTAAGTTTCCTTTCAATAACAATATCTACTTCAAATTTTAGTAACAAGTGTCTTAAATAAAAACCTAGATCCCATACTCTAAAACACGTTTAAACTCTTTCATCCTTATTATGGTACTTTCCACAATGACAAAAAATTTGTCAATAATCAAATCTCTACTAGTATTATAAATTCTCTATCATAATCTATAATCATGAATATAATCAACTTTCTTACCATTAGTTGATGATTTACAAGCTTTTTCAAGCTAAAAAACCACATTAGTATCTTGTGAGGATCTTTTCTCATGTGCATGTCTCCCAATAAGGTCATTCTAAAACTCCTCCTCATATTCAAGACATTACTTTCACTTTCATTATAATGATCTAAAATTATGTCTTCCTCTTTTGATACTTATGATACCATAAAAACTTCAACTTGATGAGATAAAATATTCTCTCATCTTCAAGTGTACAAATATACTAGAATTCACCCTTTTGTAGCATAGATCCAATATTTTGAAGATTCATGGGTGAGTTCTAAACAAAAACAAATTTCTCACTTATGCATTCAACAAGTGATATTTCATCCTTGAATTCATTAAGATTATTATATTATTGATCCATAATATCAAAAGTCATTAAGTTATCAAATTTCATACCTTCTAACTGCATGGAATATTCAGTCAAGTTTTTATTACTTTAAATTTCTTTAAAATATGAGTTTTCTATATGATCCACTATGACAATAGCTTCCATAACCTTTTGTGGTTCAAATATATCCAACACCTCTTTTGGTTTTATGGTCTTATTTTTTGGATCTTTTGAATTTTTTTCTAGCTCCACCTCTTATTTGATCCAACATTTATGACTTTTATCCCAAGATTATTTGTAATAAAAGGTAATTTTATTTCCCATAAGTTCATTTATGGTATCATCCTCCTCCATAGCGCTGAGAGTAAAGGGCTCACAGTAATGTAAGTCTATAATTTTTGTATAAAAATATAATCAAATATCTTATTGCTTACATCAAAGGTAGGAACATTTAGTTTATTTACCTTTTGTGTTTCAATCCTCCTTTCTCATCATTTCTACTCACACTAGAGTTTCTTTCTTTAGGCATTCTTCTTCAAAATATTTTTATGTAATTCATAAAGGTAATTATATTTTTGAAAGTTTTAGATTTACCTTGGTATTATTCAAAACATTTGTCAATATCCTCAGTGGGAGGGAACTAAGGTTCCTTTTACACTTTTGGTAAAAACATAAGTTTAGATGGATCGGGTATGGAATTGATCACATATAAGTTATTTGTAGATTTACTCCCTTCTCCTTGATATACTTTTGTGGGCACTAGATTTTTTAAACTTTAAGATTGAAATAATTGTGCCAAGAGATTTTCTAGGTTATCTTATCCCTGATTACATGTATCCATAGTCCATAAGAATAATTCATATTTATCTCCCTCTATCTATTTAATCTTTCATTTATCTTCCTCCATGTCTTCCTTATTATATATATCTTGTACTTTCTACAATTTTTCTTGCTCTCTCCTTTGGTATCTGATTTCCCTTTTGCTAAGAATCATAAAAAATATATTCACCACATAGTCTGGTAGAATCATGGATCTAATACCACTGAAATGAACCTCTACAAATTATTTTCAAATAATATTCAATCTCAAAATGTATTTTATTTCAACTTTCAAAACATCATAATTTCCCTACACCAATGGATCCTGAGAATGGAATTTTTAAAACAAATATAATGGAGAAATTACTTAAATTAAAATATTGATAAATAAAATTAAATATAATTAGTGGTATAATTCTATTATATATCATAAAATTTCCATATTTAATCATAAACACAAATTTTCATATAAAACTAGCAATTTCACTTTACCCAATTTCATAGAAAGTCATAAAATGACAAATTATGAACTCCAAATTATATTAATGATATTTATTATGAAATTAAAAAAAAAGGGGGATGTTTTAAAGTAACAAAAGCATCAATAAATAACTAAAACAAATCTGTAATCACCACATTGGAATCTACTCAAACTACACACCCTAAAACATGTAAACATACACACCAATTGAATACAAGGATTTACAAATATGTGAATCTCCAATGCTATATATATATATATATATATATATATATATATATATATATATATATATATATATATATATATATATATGTATGTATGTATGTATGTGATATTACCATAAAGAAATCAAAGTGGTTTAATCCTATGATCTCCAATAACCCAAGGGGTTTCATCCTTGAATCCTTTAGTTGAATCACAAGTGAAAAAAACATAAATAAATTGTTAATTTGGCTAAAAGATAGCCCTAAATGAAATCATAACATATCAATAGGTAGGAGGGCCCAAGATTGGTGCTTAAATCCCAAATCATTATTTTGGGGATATGACATGAGTTATAAAAATCAACTAGTTTCCATATTTATCTACTTGCCGTAATTCACTTAGATCATTCGTTTTTCCTCTTTTGTTTCTACTCCTAAACTTTCCCAAATCTGGCACACTTATCTTAAGGATAAGAATGCAAGAATAAAATAGAAAGTATATTTGGAACCCCATCATTAACCTCTCCTAGAAATCTAAGCCCCAATTTTTAAGTTTCCTTATAAAATCATAATTATCCTTTCCTAGAAACCCATGTCCCACTTTGGATAATAAAATATTCAATAATAATATTTTATTAATTACTTGGCCCGTATTATCAAAATTAAGAAATAATGAATATTTTAGGTCTAAATAATAATATTAAATAAAATTATTTTCCTTTCTCCTTATCTAAACCTAATTATAATATTAGAATGAGCATTTGTCCATAAGAATAAATTTATCCAAAATGGGACATGATATAACTCATAAGACTCATTCAAAAGTGAATCAACCTATCTATTTTAAATATTTTAAGGATGAAACAAATTTTCTTTTGAGAACACTTATAGATAAAATGTTAATTAGGTAACTGTTATCCAAATTTGGTCTACATATCAAATTATTCCTAGTATAAGAGTCCAAAAGCCAAGTAGGATCCTGATTGATGAGTGACCCAATGTCATGAGGAGTAGACAGACCTCAAGTAAAGATCATATAGATTTTGTAAATCTTTTGAAATACTTTAGGTAGACTTAAAGTGTGATCTAAGTGATCTTCAAGGGATAGGTCTATAATTATAGATAAAATGTCTAAGTAGGTTTCATGGTGTTCAAAGCATTTAGGATCATCAACCAAGTTACATAAATCCTAAGAATCCATCAGAGCCTTGAAATATTGAGAAAAATATGGATTGTGCAAGTTTAAATAACTAGACCGTCACCAGGACTTCTTCCAAAAAATGAATAGACAACTCACTTGAACATTTTATGAATGAACCTCAAGAATTCTCATGAGCCAAATAGTTATAGTGCCATAAATTTCTTTATGCCAGGATCATATCTTGAAAATTTCATATCTGTGCAAGCTTACTAGCCTAAGTTATGAGCATTCAAAGTTGGACTTGTAGCATAAAACATTTACACTAACGTCAAGTTTGAGCTTTGTGAAGTAACAATTTGGGTTCAAAAGGGCCTTAAAAGGTTTAAAGTTGATCAATATATAATGGTCCACATGAGCTCACATACTAAATAATGAGATATAATGGTTTGTATTGGATTCAAATAAGTCAAAAGATATCCAGGTTAAAATTCCTTAAAAATATACAAGTTGGATAAGATCTGATGGTGTCGGTTCATCGAGCAGAGATTCAACAGTGCACATTCACTGACAAAAAGGTGGTTTTGAGTCAGATCAATTATTAACACTCCTTTGTCCCGAATATATGATGGTCCATGGTTATTGATAGAAAAGTGGGCCTAATGAGATCTACGATATGAATGAGCTCATACATTTTGATCCAAAGGTTCATGAACAAGTCAACATGTCAAAGGATATTTTGGCAAGAAATTGAGGGATCATGTGTATTTGTATAATTTGATCTAATGGTGTGCATGAGGTTAAAACGTTAAGATCTACAAACAAGATCCTATGGGACCAATAAGAATAAATATAGTTGGGCATAATGTAAATGTCTTGAGTTGATAATTGATGACTAATGAAATTAAAGGTTGAGAAACTAAAGAACTTCCTAGATACCAAACAAATCACTGAGGTCTAACTAAGGCAAGATTTTAAAAGGGTACATTCTACCATAAAATCTCATTCAAATTCTATGAAAAGGGTACATCAAATGTAGTCATGCAAGTAAGATGGTAAAGAATAAGGCCCCATCACCATTAAAGTTAAATAGGACCTTTGGTCGATAATTTAGAACCTATCAACCTTGTTGTAGGGTCATTATATTAACATGATCATTAATTTTAGAGGATCCTCATTGAATCTCATAGGTTTTAAATGTAGAATAGGTCTCTTATGGCCTACTATAGAGTTAAAAGATGGACTAGTGATTGTGAAGCAAGGTCAAGCATTTTGTAGGTTTTCATGGATATTATGACTATGTGAAAACCAATAATTAGATTCGTATTCACTTATAATGGACCTATGTTCTATATTGGATAAAATATATAAATAAAAATGATCATGAAAGGGTGTATCACCTATCATTAGGGTCACAATTTTGATAAACAGGTACCAAGGGCCACCCAAAGCAGATGTAGCATAATTTTGTTGATTCCAAGACATGGTCCTCATCAGTAAATCAAATAGATAATGACATGGAGCTCCAAGAAGGACACTGGGTATATGGATAAGGAAAAAGAGCATTAAATTCTTTTAAATTTTTTTTCCTTATTGATAAGGTCACAAGTCAACATCCTCAAACTTGTGTTAATATATCACAGTTTTCTCTCTCTCTTCCTCTTTCTATATATGTTCCAACTTCTACCACATGTAATACTCTCTAAAAATTTTAGAAAAGAAACCTTTGACATTTTTATAGAACAGACTCTTATGCTTTAGCTTGCTTAGGCTATGCCAAATTTTTTACTGTAACACCTTTTGATGCAATAAAGACTAAATCCCATCATTTTGCAATCTAGATTGAAGTGGGTCCTATGAATTCATGTAATGTAGCTAAGTGAATGTATGTTCATTGTCTATGTCTGAGTTTTCTCACCTTCATGAAATGATTGGTAGTTCTCACATGTCATTATAATGCAACTTATAGTTTATTATTTAGCTTGAAAGTGGTTATGTTCCCTCTCATGTTAGTTTGATAAATAATCAATGCCCTATTGTGAAGTACTTATGTGGGACTGATATTATTTGGTCTTGGATGTGTTTTGTAGTGTGTCTCATCCAAATCATAAGTTTTCCAATTACTGGTGCATCACCCCATTTATATGCTTTCATGTATTGTTGTTATACTTTCTCCCCTTTTCCAAGCAAGTGTTAGATTAAGTATAGTTTAGGTGATAGATATAGAAGGAATTTGGCATTATCTAGAGGTTTGATGCATTATTAGGATACCCATAGCCTAGGATTAGTCCCATGTTGGACTAGATTTGAGTAAGGAGATCTGAACAATCCCCTTCTCAGCTAGGGTTAAAATCTAGAATACCAACAGTTTTGACATGATAGGTGGGACCAAGTTTCCTTAGTATAAATGAATTTTGAAGATTGAGAAGAAGAAATTGTAGTATTAGGAGAGATCAACCATCATCAAAAGTTGAAGATCCTTCAAGTTTTAGAGCTCATAATATCTTATAGACAGTGTTTTCATACCAAATGTTACAACAAGATCATCAAGTAAAGGTAATCCTTTTGAACACATTGAATTGCCTTCTACTTCTTATAAAAAATCAAGATTCAATAAGATAAATCCTTATGCTCAAAATAAACATTCACCTCCTAGTCATCCTATTGTTTTAGTCCGATCAATTATCCCCATAAGCCAAATCCCTTTTAACCAAATGGTTATTAGGAATCAAGTTTTTATTCCATTTAATAGGGGTAGTCCCCTGAATTTAGCCTAATATGATGGAATTCATGTGTCTACCTTAAAGAGTATCCCTTTCTTTTCAAGAGAATGGGATAAAACTACTGCTATTGAGCATATCTAAGATGTTGCCAACATTTTTTTTATTCACAATGTTACTCAAGATAATATGGCTATCAAACTACTTGTTGTCTCCTTTAAAGGAAAAGCATTACAATGGTATAGAAATCTTCCTTTGACCTCCATTAATACTTGGGATGACTTAGGTGAAGCCTTAGTTAGATAATTTAAAGATAAATATGATCACCTATCATTGGTTGAATAACTAATTACCATATAAAGGTACCCCCATGAGTTCATGTCTAATTTTAACCATAGATTCTAAAAGACATGGACTAGAATCCCTATATTGGTTAGACCATCTGTAGAGTATGCATTTTTGTACTATCTAAAGGCCCTCAATTCTAATATTAGTCTCATGATACAATCCATGGGTGGTAATACTTTTCCAAATGCCTATGAGCTTGCAATAAGAGTAGAAAAAACTTGATACAAGCTGGTAAACTTGATTCAAGGCCTTTAATGCCCATATTCCTAGAATTACAACCTATTCCTCCTCCTCAAGTTCCTCAGATTCCATATATAGATCATATCCCATCTCTAAAGTCTAAGTTGTAGCCCATTCTAATCAAGCTAGTGATATTGAAGATCTAAATAATATGGTACAATATTTTGGGAATGAGATTGTTCAACTCAAGAGATAACAATACCAAGATATACCTTATCAGCAATAAAAGTAGAACACTTATCAGTCCTTCAATAACCAAATACATCCTTATCAAGGTTTTAAGGAGAATAAGAAACCTTACCAAAATCAAGGATCCATAACCTATACTAAGCCATATGCATACCTTAATCCTAAGGTACCTTCCAATTCAAAAGCTATTGTCCTTCAAAATAACTTGATGTAAGATTCAGGTTGGTATCCTTTTAATCCAAATGACATCCAAAATCAAGCCTTGGTATCACAAGATATTACTTTACCATAAATGACACAACAAGAGTTATCTCTTCAAGGTGGTTAGTATCAAGACATGAATATGGCATCCCAAGGAGAGGCTCAAATTTTTTTAGGGTAGCCTGATGCCATAAATGTGAATTGGAAATTGGATGATCATATTTAATTCAATCAAGTTGGTGAAACTAACAACACAAATGGTCAAGTTATAGATCTAACTAGAGATACAAGAAGAGCAGTTGAGGAAACTCAATATATGAGAAATACTTCTAATGTCCCTAACATTATTCCCAAAAGTGTTAAAGATCAAGTTGTTTTTCCTATAGCACAAAATATTTAGAATGCAGAGGTAGTGAAGGTTCCTAAAATTCCTCTTATTAGAGAACAATCAGTGGCTCAAACACTGTAGCCAAAGGCTAGTGGAGCATTATTTAGAATAATAGATCAAATGAATAAATCAAATGTTAGCATTATCATGGGGGATTCCCTTTCTATTCTAGGGAAAAAAGACATGTTCATTCAAGAGCTTTTAGATCTTTAAGTATCTAAAGAGCTAGTTGAGAAATAAGGAACTATCTTCGCTAATTCAAACCAGTCAATCAAGAAACAAGATCAATAGGTACATAACATGATAAAGGTGGAAAAAACCAATGTCAAATCAAATAAAACCCCTCCCTTTTATATCTCTTTAATAGTTGGTGACTGCTTAGTCTATAATTATATGGTGAATAATGGAGTTAGTAGAATTGTCATGCCCAAGTAAATCATAGACAAGCTTGGTCTTGTCTATGAGCCAAATACCAAGGGATTATTGTAATTGGATGGGTCACCAACAAAGAAATTAGGCATAATCAAGGATATAAAGTTGACATTACATGCTTGCCCCAATGTTACCATTTAGTAATATATAGTGATAGTGAACTTTCCTCCCTATTTTGCCATGTGTATGTCAATAGACTTTACCTCAAATATTGGAGGACATTTATTAGCTGATTAGACCTATTTAATGTTTAGAACTAGGTATGAAATTAAAGTAACAATACATTCCAAACCTATTATAAGATCTCATTTGGAACCATGTATGGTGAACACCAATTGTGTTTATCTTAGACAAAGTACTAGAAAATAGTGAGGTGGAAACTAAGTCACCTTTAGATGGAGTTCCAAATCTTTTCCTTGATGAGTGGGTATCTAATTTACATGATCATGATCCTGTTGATGCCTAAATGTGTACCAAAGGTGCCCAGAGTGCTTAAGAAACACTTTTTATTTTAGAATTTAGAGAATTTAATGCATGAGTTATAGGTTATGATAATCCTATTATCTATTGGTGGAATAGAGGCATAACAAGTGATTGTTTCATAATATTTATAATGTTTGGTGGTTGGGAGCCACCATGGCCAAATAGTAGATCTATGTAAAATATGAAGTATTTATGGTAAGAGTAGTGAATTATGATCAAGAAATAATCTAAAAACTAATATAAGATGGATATTTATAATGACAAGCTAAAATAAAGTGATCATGTTAAAAAAAAGAAAAAAGAAGGGTAGGGTAGAAAGAAATGTTGTTAATCTTCATTCCAAACTTTATGACAAAAGTTTAGATTTCATCTAGATATACACTTAACCAATGTGTAACATGAAATAACTTAAGCCCAAATCCTATCACACATCCAGAAAACTCCTAAGAAAGGTGGAAATAATGTAAATAAGAACTTGGTTCACTTTAAAGATTTACCCCTACAAGAAAACAACATTAGCCCAAATGCAAGAAGAGTAAAAAAATGAAATGAACCTAAGGACTTTCAATCAACCTAGCATTGACATATGTTAACAACATTACAATAAAATTTACACACTAAGAATTCATAAGAACCATTCAAATCTGGAAGTAAGAATAAACAAGTGAGAGAGAAGCCATGATAATAATGAATACAAGTAAATACTAGACAATCTTTGTATAATTCCTTACTTATATTAATTTCCCCTAGTTTACAAAGTAATTTGGCTCTAAGAACTCCCTCCCTCTAAAAATGAAAATATTTCCTTATATAGATAACCCATTAGGTATATTGGTCAGTTATTTCCCATTGTATTGGTACATTTGTATATGACAAGTACCCTTTTTGCCACCTTCTAGAACAAATGACCTTTTAGATTGTCTTATAGATAATGTTCTTTACAAGCTGCGCATGTCTAAAATAATATTCCATTTTCAAAATTTTATACATGTTAACCTACAAAAGAATATTCCTAATAAAATTAACCTTGGGACCCTATGGCTGATGGAATCCCTTGTTGCAGTCTTTTGTCTTTACAACAAGATCCTCATCCTATAATGTTGCTCCTTAATTAGCTCAAGGTTGCCAAATCATTTCATGAAGATCTCCTTCATTGATCTACAAAGTCCTTGTGGTCTTTATTCACTCTGTCTAATGCTTACAACTATTTTCATTATTTCCCTTGTATTTAGAATCATATTCATGATCCTATCATTATCCCCTTTAGTCCTTCCTCAGATCTTGTTCTTGATTTTATGTTGTTGAAGTCAAATAGAGATATATATCTTCCCTTAAAACATCAATGATTTAATGGTATCTATGAGATTAAATTACCAGTTTCATGCTTTAGATTGCATTCAAGCTCATCTATTTGCATCATCAGGGCTACAAAATATTTAGATTTTCTTTCTACTTATGTGCCACTTTTGTGGCATTTTCACAACAAATTATTCATTAATATTAAAAAACATGATAGTTTCTCTTTGAAAATCTACTTTTATCTCACATCATTAGATTATTCTGCATGGTTCAATGTTATTCATTGATCTTGATCCTAATATTTGAATGTCATTTGATATAATATGCATTGGGCCTCAAGTTTGTGCCATTAGGTAGTCCCATAATTCTCTTGAGCTCTGTTGAAAAGTCTTCAATGATTTTGCACCATTGGATCTAGTGGGTACAAATCAATGTAGGCCATTGATATCTCAAAGGTACTTGGTATTTAATGTGTAGAAGGATCTATGTTTGTGACACTTGGTAATCCCATGGGACTTTTGATCTCTATACCTTATCAATTTTATTAGTTCAAATGCTTTTGCCATGTGGTAATCTCTAGTTTTCTTGTAAGGTCTTTGAATTTTCAATATTGATTATGCACGATTAGATTTGATGGGTATGAATCAACATAGACCATCGATATTTAAAATGTGTTCAGGGTTTAATGAGTGTTGGGCCTCAAGGTTGTGCCACTTGGTAGTCCTATAGGCCCTCTGAGCCTCATTAAAAAGTCCAACTTGATATTACTCCATTCGATCAATTATGTTCAAGAAAATACATCTTGTTAGATCTCAATCTGAGAGGTGGACCACCATTGGGTACTCAATATCCCTTTAATGAAATGGTGACACCTATCACCACCTTCATTGTCATAAATCCCTTCATTAAATCTTTAACTTGGTATGCGCTGTCAGATCATTTTCATGCAAGCAAACTTGGATCATAGATCTTGTAGAGATACATAATGTTTAAGTAAGGTTTGAGGAATATTTATAACTTACCATAAATTTTTGATACCATATTTTTATTTCATGTTAAATAAACATGAATTAAGACCTTAGGTTAAGAAAATTTGAGCTAATATTTGAGCATAATAAAAGGGACCCCATAAAATAAAGGAGACATAGCGTAAAGTTTTTGGCCTAAGCTAGAAACATAATAAAAAGGGACCCTATGTATAGAAGACATGGCATAAGGTTTAGCCTAAGGTTTTTATTGCATAAATTCAATTTAAAAGTTTAGGTTAAGTCTAGGATATTAAATGGGACCCTAAATTAGTTAGACCATGTCAATAGTAACATAGACCAAGAGGTCACAGGATATAAAAGAGACCAAACATGGAAATTAAGCTAAGTCAATAGCATGGATAATTGTTCTCGTGCAAGTTAGAATTTAGTTCAAAAAGGGGACCTAGGTTAAATCCTTAGATTATGACTTTAGCATGACTAAAAATAGATCTAGTTAATCTTTGATAGGACATAGTCCAAAAACATAAATTTGACGTTGAAACACAAACCCCTAAGCATGTTCACCCCCAAATGAGATTCCATTAAACCTACAAAACACAAGTAAAAAATTTGAGAAACCTCTGATGGGATAAAATCATGATCATTTAAAACATAAATGACCTATCAAAATACTTTGATTAAGGCCTTAAAAGTATTAATAAATACAACTGGGACCTAAGTTAAAGGTTTAAACTAAGTCTATAATAAAATTCTTCCCACATAAATTTGAATCCATTTAAAAAAAAACCTAGGCTAAACATTCTAAGACTAAGGTTTTACATTTTTTATATATGTATTCAATTAATTAATCAAAGACCAAGGATTATTCAAAGTAAAGAGTCAAATCATGAAGATCAAATATTATCCATTTTCGATGGACTCCATGAATCTTGTCACTAAAAACCTCCTTTTAGGTGACCATTACTATAAATCCCATTAAATTTCCCACTAATGGATTTTGGGTCAATTCATCTTTGATCAAACACTCATATGATGCAAACATGAACAAATTAGGACTTTCATACATTTTTAGGGCTCTTTCAATGTTCAAACAGGTTTGTATAAATCTTTAATGCTATCCCTATATTCAACTTACAAGCTTATACTATATTCAGACATGTTTATTTATGTCTCTACATCACCAATAAGCTCTATATCCTCTATAAATTCATATTTACCTCATGCCATTAGATTGTTTTACATGGATCAACACTATTCATTGATCTCTAAAAGATGCTCGATCTTTAATCTATACTAGGCCCCAAGTTTGTACCATTTGGTGATCCCATAGGCCTTCTAAGCTCTATATTTTATTAGTTCTACTAGTTAACATGCTTTCACCATGTGGCAATCCCACATTCATCTTGGGCATCATTAAAAAGCCTAAATTGATATGCTCTATTAATCTAAATTTTTATGCTTGAATGCATATCATCGATCCTTGCTAAGGTGCTCAATGTTTGATTGGAGTCCATAGCTTAACTTTTTAACATTGATCTCAATCCATTTGATCTTAGTCATCTAATTAAATGTGTGTCATTGGTCATGATTTATGGGGTTGAGTGAGATTGGTCCTATGGATTAGAATATTTTTATTTTTAGGTCTATCTCGCATCATTTGATTAACTTTACCTGAGTAAACATGAGACGTTGATCCTATAAATGAACATAATGTTTAAGTTAGGATGAGGGATTATATGGAACTTAGGATAATGTCTAAGGTCTTTTTATGTTAATAAACATGAATTGGACTTTAGGACTAAGATATTAGTATAATTTTATAACATAGGGACCTTGCATATAATAAATTTAGACCATGCTAAGATAAAAGGGAACAAGGGGCTCAGGACATAAAGGGACCAAGAATGAATTTTTTAGAATAAGGTTTGGTCATGTTAAGAAACATGACTAAACTTTAGTGTATAAAAATTAAACTAAGTCCATAGCATATTCAAAGTGTTCCCACATAAAATGTTCCTGCCAAGTTTGAATTTGGTTATGTGCTTAGGGTATTTTGAATGAGGGTTTTAGGAATCTTAAACATGGATTGAATTTGACTTTCAACAAATCAAAGGCTAGTAAAAAATAATGTTGGCATTAAAATCATAAAACTTAGGCATTATTCATTCCGAGTAGAACTTATTGTACCTATAGTTGGAAAACATAAAGATCCAAAGTTAGCAAATTTAGACAAGGGAAAACTAGAATCAAGTGTAAATATGATAACCAAACCAAGTGTGGATAATATTCAAATACAATTATTGTGCAAACATGCTAATGATACTTTGGTCAAGTGGATTTTCTATTTCAAGGTGCAAATTTGTATAATTTGACACAAGGGTACCCATTTTTTAGAAATGGGGGTATGTTGACCTCAACAAATCCATAAAATTTAATTGAATAAGAAGTACTTGGTATCTATTTCCTTCATGAAACTGATACACCAATTCTAGCATTGATGAAAGATGAGCAGCCTAGTGATGGCCTGTGGTAACTATACTTTAATGGATCTAGGAATAAACATGGTACTAGGGATGGAATGATGTTAATTTATCTAGCTAATCAAAGGTATTTCTCTTCTCTTAAGTTTTAGTTTGATTTTTCCAATAATATTTTTGAATATGAAGCACTAGTGCATGGCTTACAATGGGCAAGAAATATGAAGGTCAATACCTTACAAGTCTTTAGTGACAGTGAACTGGTAGTTCACCAAGTAAGAAGACTTAATGTATGTAAGAAACCACTACTTAGGTCATGTAAGCATAGATTATGGGACTTTTTTGACGACTTTCAATCTTTCAATATTCAAGACATATCAAGAATTAAGAATAAGCATGCAAATAGATTAGCTACCATTGGGTCACAATTTAGTATCCTAAATGACATAAAGAATGAAAAGATTCAATTACACATAAAGTTAGTTGTAAGGCCTTCTATCCTAGACAACCATGGCAATGAAAAAGTATTTGAAGATGATAATTAGATTGTCAGGTTCTTATAAGAGGAAGCTGAATTCTCCTCAAGGAACCAAGACAAATATTTGTAGTAATATGGTGACCAAATTATGAAATTAAAGACAAATAAGTCTCCTAAAGGGTTGGTCACCCTTGAAAACATATTCAACAAAGATGATTAATTTAGAAAAGAAAAAAATTCTTTGTTAACCAAGGAAGAACACTATATAAATGTGGAGATTACAACTAGTAAGAGTTTAAAGTAAGGTAAAGTTTTAATATCTTTGGAGAAGGAAACTTTTATTGGGTTATCTTCAATTTTTTTAGATGTCTTTACATGGAAATACGGTGACCTTAAAGGATTTGATCCAAGTTTATCTCAACATACCATTAAGTTAGAAGATGAGAAATGGCCAATTGGACAAAGATAAAGGCCTAATAACCCAAAGCATAAAATTTTAATGAGAGCTGAGATACATAAGCTCTTTGAGTTAGCCATAATATTCCCAATTAATCACTCAACTTGGGTGGCAAACCTTGTTCCATTATATAAAAAGAATGGTGAAATAAGATGTGTTGACTTTCGTGACCTGAACAAGGCTTATATTAAAGACCACTACCCATTTTCATCAACGGAGAAAATTTTACAATTAGTTGTAGGTTCAGAAAGGTTTTCCTTATTGGATGGCTATAATGGATACAATTAGATTTTGGTCAAAGAATAAGACCAATTTAAAATAGACTTCACCACAAAGTGGGGAACATTTACATACATAAAGATGCCTTTTGTCTTATCTAATCCTGGAATAAAGTTTTAAAAATCTATGGACATGGCATTTAAAGGTCTCCTTAACAAGTTTATACTTGTTTATTTGGATGACATAATAGTGTTCTCTAACAGTGTAGATGAGCATATGATTCATCTTAGATAAGTGTTTGAAAGGTGTAGATAATTTGAGTTGTCTTTTAATCCCAAAAAGTGTGTTTTCTCTATTCATGAAGGTAGGATTCTTAGACATGTAATTTCAAAACATGGTACAAGTATAGATCATGGTAGGATAGACTTAATTCTTGCACTTTCCTTTCCTAAACACAATAAAGCCTTGCAAAGCTTCTTAGGCAATATCAATTTCATAAGGAGATACATTTTAAAATTTTCTACTTTAGCTAGGCCACTCACAGCCATGATAAAGAATATTTAGAGTTTCAGTTGCTCCAAAGGAGTAATAAGTTTTTAAGAGATCAAGAAAGCTATAGCTAGTGCTTCTATACTTTGAACCTTGATTTCACCTAGTATTTCTTCTTGTATACCTATGCTAACATAGAAACTATTTTAGGTATCTTCATGTAGCAAAATCAAGAGACTTTAGAGCAACCAATAGCCTTTTCCAATCAAATCTTAAAATAATATGAAACAAGGTATTATTTTATTGAGAAGTATTTACTTTCATTTATAAGATCTCTTAAAAATTTTAGGTACTTGTTGTCCAATAATAAGATACATTTGATGGTTGCACATCCAAATATTAAGGATTTCCTCTTGAATAAGGATATAAATTACAAGATATATATTTAGATAACCAAGGTCATGAAATATGAAGTTTAGATCAAGGTCACAAAGCTGGTTAGAGGCAAAGGACTTTGTGAACATCTAGCCCAAGACTTGCAAGAGGCCAATGCGGTGGTTATGGTGTCAAATGATGAAGAAGTTGCAACTAATCAGATCTCATCTTCCATATAGTTCCAAGATATGGTAATATACTTACAAGATGGTTTTTATCTTTCTCATCTAACCCATTTAAAGAGGAGATATTTTAGATTATATTCAATTCCTTTTCTTCTTGTTGACAATGGTTATTAAAAAAGGATATCAATGACATGTCACTAAGGTGCATAGAGCTAGGTCAAACATAGAGACTGCTTGAGAAATTACATGATGAGCATGGTGGAGGGAATTATTTAGCAAGGATCACAACCCAAAAGATCATGAGAGGTGGGTACTATTGGCCAAGTTTATTCAGTGATTGTCATGCATAGACTAGGAAATGTAGACAATATGCTATGTTTGTTAGAAATGTGAATTTTCAGCCTTACCTCTCCAACCAATTTAGTGCATCAACCCTTAGTAAAATGGGGATTGGAATTTATTGGTCTCATTAACCCCCCTTCAAGCTTAGAACATAAGTGGATCATAACAACCATATATTATTTTACTAAATGGATAGAAGTAGTGGCATTAAAATAAGTTAATGAAATAATGTTTTGGACTTCTATGAAGGTTTGATTATCAGATTTGGAGTCCCTTTAACTATTATTTTTGACAATGCTATGGATTTTCTGGGGTTTGAGATCAGCTAGTGGGAAGCTCAAGATAGTGTTTTTCTCAATACTTCATCAAACTATTATCAACAAGGTAATGGCCTTGCTAAGTCCACTAACAAAAATTTATTGAAGATCATCAGAAGGATTATTGAAGACAACTAAATGTCATGGCTTATCAAATTGAAGTCAGCTCTGTGGGTTGACAGGATCACCTACAAAAGGTTAATAGCCAATTCTCCATACAAGCTAGTATATGGTAAGGAAGTAAGAATGAATATTTATATTAAATTTCTTACTTTGGAATGAATGCATCAAATTGAAATTTTAGATAATGAGCTAGTGAAAATAAGATTTATTGAGCTCATGGAGCTAGAATAGATAAGACATCATTCCATGTTGGCTATGGAGGCCCATCAAACGATGGTAAAGAGATTGTTTGACAAAGGAGCTTTGTCAAGAAGTTTTCAAAAAGGATATTTGGTTCTCAAGTGGGATGAGTATAGAGCTAAGTTAGGAAGGCACACAAAATTTTATTCACTCTAGAGTGGTTTGTACGCAGTCTCTAGCTACAAATATCAAAATGCTTTCCAACTCACAAGGATGAATGGTGAAGAGCTTTATATCCTAGTCAATGGGATACATCTCAAGCACTGCTATTAAGGAAGCTAAGTTCCCTCTATATAATTAGTTGATCTTGATTTTCTATAAGTTTTGTTCTAACACATTATTTTATTTTATTTTGTTCCAAATAAGTGATTTGTTTGCATAATTATTTAGTAGATTAGTTACCTTTAGTTTATTAGGTTAGTTTCCCTTTTAAGTTTGTTTCTTCCCCTATTTGTTATAATTCTTTGTCTTTACAATTCAAGAAGATATCTTATAGTCAATGTAAATGGTCCATGTATCATGTAAATAGTCTTAGAGTCATAGAGATAGTATGAGTTCTCAAGTATAGCAGGCATGCTACCCAACCAAGTTGCCAAAGATGACCAAATTTGGTTTACATACAAAAATGTGCCTAGTATAAGAGTCTGGAATCCAAGTAGGATCTTGATTGAAGAGTGACCCAATGTCAAAAGGAGTAGACAGACCTCAAGTGGAGATCATATAGCTTTTGTAAATATTTTGAAACACTTTAGGTAGGCTTAAAGTGTGATTTAATTGATCTTCAAGGGATAGGTCTATAATTATAGATAAAGGGTCCAAGAAGGTTTCATGGTGTCCAAAGCATTCAAGAGCATGAACCAGGTTGCACAAATCCTAAAAATAGATCAGAGCCTTGAAATATTGAGCAAAAGATGGATTCTGCAAGTTTAAAGAACCAAACCATCACCATGACATCTTTCAAAAAACAAATGGATCAACTCACTTGAATATTTTATAAATGCACCTCAATAACTCTCATGAGCCAAATAGTTGTATTAAATTAAATTTTTTTATGCCAGGATCATATCCTAAAAATTTCATGTCTATACAAGATTTCTAGCCTACGTTATGAGCATTCAAAGTTGGACTTGCAACATAAGATGTTCTCACTAACATCAGGTTTAAGCTCAATCAAGTAATCATTTGGATTTAAAAGGGCCTTAAAAGGTTTAAAGTTGATCAATATCTAATAGTCCATGTGAGCTCACATACTGACACATGAGATCTAATGGTTCACACACTAGAATCAACTAGGTCAAAATGTCCCCAAGTTAAAATCCCTTAAAAAGCTACAAGTTGGATAAGATTTGATGGTGCAAGTTCATTGAGAAAAGATTTGATGGTGCACATTTACTGATAAGAAGGTAGGTCTAATATAAATCAATGATTAGTACTTGTTCATGCCAAAGATTTGATGATGCATGGTTACTAAGAGGAAAGTGGAACTAATGAGATCTATGGTATGCATGCGCTTATACATTTTGATCCAATGGTGCATGATCAAGTCAACATATCAAAGTATATTCATGGTAGTAAATCAAGGGGTCACGTGCATTCATAAAATTTGATCTAACAGTGTGTAGGAGGTCAAAAAGTCAAGATCTAACAAACAAGATCCTACAAGACCAATAAGAATAAATACAATTAGGCATAATGTAAATGGTCTAAGTTGGCAATTGAAGACCAATGAAATTAAAGGTCAAGAAACTAAGGGACTTCCTAGATATCAAACAAATGATTGAGGTTAAACCCGGGAAAGATTTTCAAAGGGCACATGATGCCATTAAATATCATTTAAATTCCATAAAAAGGGTACATCAAATGAAGTCATGTAAGCAAGATGGTTAAGAATAGGCCCTAGCACCATTAAAGTTAAACAAGACATTTGGCTGATAATTTGGAACCTATCGACCTTGTTTTAGGCTCATTATATTGACATGATTGTTGCTTTTAGAGGGATGATACTCATAATCTATTATAGGTTTAAAATGTAGAATATGTATCTTATGGCCTAATATAGATTTTGAAGATGGACTAGTGATTGTGAAGCAAGGCCAAGCGGTTTGTAGGTTGTCATGGACATTGTGACTATGTGAAAACTAATAACTGGATTGGTTTTCACCTATAATGGACCTATGTTTGATATTGGAGAAAATAAATACATAAGCATGATCATGGAGGGGTGTCTAGCCTATCATTATGGTCACAATTTTTATAAATAGCTACTGAGGGCCATCTAAAGTAGATGTGGCACAATTTTATTAATTTCAAGACAAGGTCTTCATCAATAGATCAGATAGATAATGACATGGAGTTCTAAGAAGGACATTGGGTATATGGACAATGAAAAAGAGCACTCTATTATTTAATATAATTTGTTCCTTATAGATAAGGTCATGAGTCAACATCCTTGAACTTGTGATAATACATCACAATTTCCTCTCTCTTCCTCTTTCTATATATGTTCCAACTTCTACCACATGTAATACTCTCTGAAAGTTTTAGAAAAGAAACGTCTAACATTTTTAAAGAAAAGACTCTTATTATTTGGCTTACTTAGTCTATGCCAAAAAAATTATTGTAACACCTTTTGATGCAATAAAGACTGAATCCCATCGTTTTACAAGCTAGATTGAAGTGTGTCCTATGAATTCATGTAATATAGTTTGGTTAATGTATGTTCCTTGTCTATGTTTGAGTTTTCTTTCCTTCATTAAATGCTTGGTAGTTCTCACAAGTCACTATAAGTGTAGCTTACAGTTTATTATTTAACTTAAAAGTGGTTATGTACCCTCTCATGCTAGTTTGATAGCTAATCAATGCCTTCTTGTGAAGTAATTATGTGGGAATGATATTCTTTGGTCTTGAATGTGTCTCATAGTGTGTATCATGCAAAGTATAAGTTTTCCAATTACTGGTGCATCACCCCATTTACATGCTTTCATATATCATTATTATTCTCTCTCCCCTTTTCCAAGCAAGTGTTAGATTAAGTCTAGTTTAGGTGATAGATCTAGAAGGAAGCCAACCTTCTCCAGAGGTCTAATCCATTATTAGGACACCGATAGCCTAGGTTCAGTCCCATGTTGGACTAAATTTGAGTATGAAGATCTAAACAATCCCCTTCTTATCTAGGGTACAAATCTATAACACCAACAATAACCTCTTAATCATCATCACCCCATACATTGAATTCAATGAGTCGATGAAATAGAATTTTGTAAATATCATTGTATAAATGGACATATAGATAAAAATTATTGTGCATAAAAAATAAAATCAAAGAACTTGTTGATAAATATAAAATTATATTTTAAAAATATACCAATAATCAAAAAGGTTAAATTCTCCATTTCCTTCTAGTTTAAAATATAAGAAGATTGATGTATCCCAGGAAGTTTTCTAAAAAGGAACAAATGGTCATTTGAGCTCTTATGGAAGGTGAGCATAGACAAGATATTGGTGTTGATGATAGGTCACAATACAATACATGTATAATTAGGTTTCTAAAGAGTTAGGATATGATGGACATAAGAGAAAATGTAATATAAATAAATATAATACAATATGAAATATTAATATACTATTTTTTGGGGACTAAGATGGTGGAGACATTATTGTATGTCAAGCCTACTCTTGAAAAATTGAGCGCCATACTTAGGAAATCATAGCTAATGAAAATAAAAGTGAAATTGGATAACATTACTATGATTATTTCATTCAAATTCTAAGGTGTTTTTTTCACATATCAAAGAGATATAATAGTTTTAAATGATACTCCTATTAAGATCATAGTTACATTTTAACACAACAAAAAATATTAAAAGTCAAGAAATTAAGAAAATAAAGAAAGATTCAAAAACAAATAAACAATAGAAAGATATATTTTTATTTAAATAATACTCAAGACAAGATATTTTATTCATATAAAATGTCATTTTAGTGTAATGAGCATCACTTAAGACCACCTTATCCTTAGCTTAGCCCTATACCTATTTTAGGACCTATCTTGAACATTATCTAGCTTTTGTGTGAGTCCAACCCATTCCAAGATATGCTAAAAGTAGCACTGAGCCTTCACTTAGGCACCTAGGTCCCTTTTTCACCCATTCCTACCACCTAGACATTAGGATGACCCTTTAGACTATAACACACTATGTTATTGGCAAATGGGAAATGTTATTATCCCTTAGCTCTTTTCACCCCAAACAAATATATTTCCATTTATCAAAGTACCTCAGGGTCAACCTAGACCCCTTGTATGCCTTGACAAGCACCATAAAACTATATATAGACCACTTTCATTCATTTATCCCATAGATGGAATTCAGATGTAAATACTCGCAAACAAACTCAAAAACAATGGTGAAAATCAAGGTTATTGATCCTTATTCTGACCTAATTCTACATAAACCATCTACAATAGCCTAGGGCTTAGATTACTTAGATTTCCAATTTCAAGTCACACTCAAAACACTCAAATCAATACTCACACTAGCATTTACTTGCACTGGAACCATCACTTTGATTAGGAGAACTACATTGGTCTTGATCCTATTTCAATGTATTGGTATGTAGGCAACACTTAACACATGGGGTTTTGAGGTCACATCTAACCTACCTTACTAATGCCACTCTCTTTTACTTGTACTCCTCAAATAACCTAAAAAATATAGAGGCTTAGGGTTCCACATTAAAATCAATCAAAATAGGGAACAAACAATGATCCAACATTCAGTCACATAGACACCTAATTATTAGAACCAAGTGAAGGTCCACCCAAAAACTCACTATATTTGATGTAAAGGACATTAAAATGACACAAAGGACACTAACATAGTGCACTATTGACCAGAGGACCACACTACTATCCACGAGGGTTTATGACACTTTTTTCCTATTGATGACACCTTGCATTATCCCTACACTAGTTTCTAGCCTACCACTTGTCTGACTCAATCAATTTTTAACCTAAGTACACCTTTTATAGTTCATTTATATTTATATAATAATCATATAAATCAATTTTTGTACAATTTTGTGAATGTTTATATTGTTATATTTATCCCCTGTGTTATGAACCTGTGATATCTTTTCTCTTTACTTTGTTAGTTTAGTGGCTGTTATGGATGCATATGCTTTGTAAGTCATTCCATGAGAATTTTGTTTTATCCTACATTCATGGGAAGTATTAGTTACTTAGATTAGAATTCATATATAAGTAAGTGTTGAGGCCAATGAAGGCATCCACGAATTTATTGTATTGAGCTTGCTCAAAGGAGGTTACCCCCTCAAAGTGGTATGCGATCAATATAATCATTTCAGTGCTTCAACTAGTTTTATAAATCTTTTATTTCATGTATTTTTATCAATTTTTTGTAGGAGGATCCTCTCATATTGTATCAAAGTGATTTATAGGGCCAAATTTATTTTTCTTCAAAAAGTCTTACCTCTATTCTGCTACATAATTCCTTTCAATTATTTTTTAGAAAATCATAACTCTATTTTATGGCATAATTCATTTAAATAATTTTTTGTATCACAATAATCTATTTTAGATCAGGGTAAAATTTGACCACATAATTATGGTAAGTGCTTGGGTGAAAACCCTAAAACTCATTGTGAGGATTACCACAAAAACCCCAAAGTAGCTAGCCCATTGAGAGGACCTGCTAGTGAAACAAACAACTATCCCTTCTCAATTGAGTAGTTCCCATCTATGTGGAAAAATAAGAGTTGTCACTGGGAGATAAATCCATGTTCAAAAAAATTCTAGATATTGGTACTCACTTAGATGGCATTGTTGGCTAGAGTGATATTTTCAAAACCCTTAGGTAGCCATTGAAAATTGGGTCTCATTTCTCTCAATTTTAGAATATTTCTAGTAGACTCAAAAAAATCAATTTGTAGAGTATCTATAGACTATTAGAGGACTTACAGGTAGATATTTGACAAAAACCAAAATCTAAAAACCATCTATATAGTATTAGTGTACTCTTATAGGATTTATCGCTAGATAGAAAATAGAAAAATAGAAAAAAAAACGTAATTTTTTTTTCATTTTTTTGCAATATTTTATGCATTTTTATCAAATTTTTGTAAGATGATCCTCTCACCTTGTATTATTAATCCAACCTTTCAACAACCTAGGGTTTTACATTCTATAACCCCCTACACATTTTAATCACTTTGTGAACTTGACTTACTTTGAATAATGCCCAAATTCTATCCCTAGATGCTACTAGGGTTTGCACCCTTATTTTTCCTATTTCCATTGGTTATGTTAGGTTTTTTAGATATCATATATTATGTTTTAACAACCCTTTTTAATTATTTTCTATATGACATCTAATAAAGTTATATCTCTTTCTTTAAGAAGAAGTGATAGGCTTAGCATCAATCGTATTGAGCTAACCATATTCTTTCCATTTGATATTTTACCATGGACAAAACACCAATTAAAACTCCTCTAGTTGATATTTCAAACCTTGATTATTTGGATTTCAATGATAATACATCAACACATGAGAAATACAATAAAGATAATAATAATACACTAGATGGGACTTAGGACACATTCCCCCCCTTGATAATGATAATATTATAATCAATAAGGATGAGATCTTAGTGAGTTTTAGAGATATATTTTGGGAATAACCCCATGATCATGCACATATTTTGTAAGATATATTGGACATAAATAACCCATTACTTGGTCAATCTTCTAACCCCCTAGATGTTAATACTATTACACCTACTATGGGGGCAACTTAGATTATAAAATACCTATTATAATCCAACAACCTTCACTAGTGGAAATGCCTCCTATGGATAGTACACATTCCTCCTCTCTATAAATACAATCCTTTAAGCATGAAATCCATTATTTGCAAGCCAAGGTGTTACATCTTGAGCAGGGTGCCATTAGTCCATTTCATGCCTTAGATTATAATATCCTCCTACATACACCATTGGAATAACATATAGTGGTAACTCCTTTACCATCTAGATTCATGGAAACCAAGATTACTTTATATGATGGTAAGGGTGACCTAAACCATTATATATGTGTTTTTCATGTAGCATGTTTGGACTACATGTCCAATTATTAGATCCTATATAATTTGTTCCCATGGAATTTAAAATACTATGCATTACAATGGTTATATGATCTTCCTAATCATTCCATCACAACATTTAATCCACTAACAGATACATTTTTTTGGCACATTTTTTGATCAACATCAGTGAAATGGTTTTCTATGCTCAGTTTGCTCAACTAAAGCACAAATCTAATGAACAAATAATTGAATATGTCTTAAACTATAAAACTATATTAGAAAAGATGACTAGCCCCATGGGAGATAGAGAGCTGTAGGACATATTGAAGTAAAGTTTATCATCGACATTGCATGAATCTATACTATTTAAAAAGTTTCCATCATTCATAGATCTATGCCATACAATGAAAGAATAGGCAGTCAAACTTCTCTCCATGGACAATTTAAATAACAAAAATGGATCGCATTTAACAAATAAGAGTTCTAATAATCCACCATATAGGCCCAATAAAAAAATTAGTAAAAGGCAATAGTTAATGCAGCCTCAGAGCCAACTCCTCATATGGTTTTATCAGTTCCTCCAAGGAGACCTTTCACAAATCTTCCTAAATTAATAGCATATGTTTTTCAAGTGACTCATAAAACATAACATCATATCTCTCCATCCTATCAAAGGGGTTGATAGGACTAGGCATCTTCCAAATAATTATTATTCTAATGAATTTTTGGATTTTCATAGGGCCCCTAACCATAATACAAATACATACATCAACTTATGACATAAGATATAAGATTTGATAGATGCTAATATCATTGATGTGAGCACTATTATATAGGCACCTAGAGAACTACCAATAGAATTAAAAACAATGAAAATATTTTTAGATCCACTTCTAAAATATACAACTCATGAGATAGTAGGCACTTCTGGTGTTCATTATACCTAGCAGGCACATCCAACATCAACATCATATCATACTCATATGATGGACACACACACTCTCTAAATAATATCATTGGTGTCTATCATAATAAAGTTTTAACTACACCTCTCTTCACTTTCTTAGAGCAAGAGATCATTGATGATGACTCAAATTTATATGCACTCTTTGTACAAGCTTACATTGATCATCATCACATTTAGACTTTCATGGTTGACAATGGGTCAAGCATCAATAGTGTACTATTACACTTATAAAACACTTAGGTTATTTAGAGCTAGATATTTATTTGACAAAAATAATTATTCATGGCTTTAGTGTCCATGTCCAAATCTCCATTGGGGAGATTTCACTTACATTACATGTTAGGCCCACACATGTGGCCATTAGATTCTTAATTGTACCTAGTGATGACACATTTGGTATGCTATTCAGTAGGCCTTAGATACAACAATTTTGAGCCATTAGATCCACCATACATAGATGTATTAAGTATATACATGATAATTAGGTGGTTACATTTGAGGGCCTTCCATATGATTATCTTTTACCTATTCCACAACTAATTACATAATAGTCACTAGTTAGACATCCACACATGGTTTCTATAACACACCTACAATATTAGTTAAACACCAGTATAGGTGAGTTATAATACTATAACATTATCACATACACATACTCTCCCATAGAGACCTTTATTAGAGATACCCTTGTGTCATATACATGTTGTGGATTATAGAGAGCCTCTCTCTACCCCATTATCATCTAGATCAGTTAACAATATTAAGCACCCACACTAGTCATAGCATATTCTACCAGATGGGTCCCCAAGAAGCCCACAATTCATATGCCTATTCACTTAGCTTCACAAATTTATATCTCCATACCATAGGTAGTTTTAGTTACATATTACTTAGTACATATAGATCATAGATCTCAAATACCTCTTCGCATAAAATGTGTGGTCACTCTTCCTTTATTTGATTAATGACACATTGATAGTGAGTCTCTTGCAAGACTCATCAGTTAATATGTTATTCTCTACTTGTATATAGTTTCATATTCATACTACTTGTACATAGCTTATACTCAAAAATTTGAAAAATATTCAAATATTTATTAGAAAATAAAAAATTTAGATTGTATGCATTTCCATGTTTACATTACTTCTATTTTCTAGGCACTATATATTCTATTTATGTCAGTGTAGTTAGTTTTATCATACATACATTCTTAAATTATTCTATTCAAGTATTCATAGATCATTATAAGACTCAATTCCATCATATAGATCTAGAGTTGATATTATTTACCCAATGGGGGCACATACATAGATACACAGATTCAACATTGATACATTCACCCATTAGGAGCATTATACTACATAGCTTCCAATTTTTTAGGTTATATCATTCTATACCACACTAATTTTTTCCAACTACTACTACTATAGACTCAAGTTATATACATCATTTCTCTTATATGGATTTTTACCACATTTTCATGTATACCTTCATTTATATCTTTCCTAGTTTATATATAATTATGTCTTTTGGCTTCTACATTTTCTCAAGCGCATTTTAATATGTCATTGATCTATAGCTCTAAGCACTTCCTTCATTGTATGTATGCTTTGTAAATGTGCCCATGTCATTATGTGTGCTTTCTTGATTGTGTATGTAGACATTTGAGCATGTCCTTCCATGTGGATCTAAGCCAACCTTTCTTGATCTTTGTGTATGTGTACATTTAAACATGTATTTATATGTATTTCTTTATTTTACTTAGTGACATGTGCCCATGTCCCTTGTATTATGGCTCCTTTTCATATTTTGTGTGCCTCATCTGTTTATATGTATGATTTCATTTATACATCATGGCCATGACACTTGTCTCTTATGTGTTGCTTGCACACTTAATTTGTGATTCCATGAGGGACCTTATGCATGTCCCCTTTTCCTTCTTAGGTGCCTTGATGGACATCATGCCCCATCCCCCCAAGTAGTTTACATAGGTTATATTCAGATTTATTATTCATAAGATTATATTCAGATTTATTATTCATATACATTCTTACATTATTATATTTATCTTGAAAACTTTATGACTTTAATATCTAATATACATCATACATTACCAACTTATGCTCAATATATTTACATTCTAATGTCATGTATACACATTATATTAGTTTACCATGTAGATATCATATATCCTTAGTCTAACATATATGATGCATATATTTTGTTTTGAGGATAGTTGTTGCAGAGGTTCAATAACTCCCCTCAAAAGAGGGAACATTCACATGGGTTTATCACAAAGATCACGACATCCCAATGTACTCATAACATATTTTTTAGCATGCATACATAGATTATAAATCCCAAACTTTGCAAAATATAGTGAAAAATAGTCACACCTAGATCAATCTTAGTTTTACATAAATATATATATATATTTGGTCAATATCATGATATAGATGACATTATCATGGTGTGTTATTGATCATGGAACTGCACTACTATTTAGTAGCCCCAAAAATAATATTTTTTGGAATTTTTAGAAAAGTACAATAGGCAAAATATAGGTTTGCATAGTCTTAGTCATAGATTATTAGATATGTTCAGTTTATCAAGTTTGATTATATTAGGGGCATCATGCATGACATGATCGCTCCCATTTTAGTTCCAAATATACAAAAACAAAAATTACTATAACTTAGTTAGAATCCATATGCCCATATATCAAAATTGGGGGCATATGCAACACATTATTTCCATATGCTTATTTTTTGCACCAATTTCCTTAGATGGAATGGTAGCTCCATGAAATTCTCCATGTTGTATACTTCAAACAATATTTACACCAATTTTTCACCAAGTTTACATTAGATTGATGCCTCATTCTATCTAAAGTGATTGACATTCCTAAGTGGCTCAAAGCCATTTACATTCATAGTTTCTAACTAGCCCATGATATATTTTATATTCATAGTTATTGAGTGTCCCAAATACATATTTCATAGATTTATGACACCAATTTTAGTTTCATATTCTTTTATCGAATAGGGGTAGACAATAATGTAGTCAAGGTTGGCTTAAGTTCTTGAGCCACCTATATAAGAGGGTTAGACAAGACATCAATACAATCCAAGATATTCACAGATTATAATCCACCAAAAAAGGGTGGGAGATGATGGATTCAAGGCCAACTTGAGTTCCTAATCCACCTACACATCTATTATCACCAACTACACACACAGGGTATCACCAAGTTTTGGCATTGGTTTGTGTACCCAATGAGGTGTATTTGTTCTTTTCCTCTTTATTTCATCTCTTCACTTAGTTTTGTCTATGATTTTGATATTTATTAAGGAGTGATTCATTCATGTTTCATCTATAGGACATGCAATGGAGCACACTTCACATATTCAAAAAAATTCTTGGGCTTCACCTCATAGGTAAGTTTGGGTACATTTATTTTTCCTATATCCTAGGAATTTCACTCTTTTGTAACTATAGAATAAATGGGGTCAAATGTTTTCATATAAAATTTCATTTTAGTGCAATTAGTGTCACTTGAGGTCATCTTATCCCTAACTTAGCCCTAGACCTATCGTAAGGCCTTTCTTGACCATTTTCTAGATTTTGTGTAAGTCCAACACATTCTTAGATATACAAAAAGTAATAGTGAGCCTTCAATTAAGTATCCAAGTACCTTTTTCACCAATTCTTACCACTTGGACAATATATGACCCTTTGGACTATAATGCACTATGATATTGGCAAAGGGATAGTGTTATTGTCCTTTAGCTATTTTCACCCCCAATGGATATCTTTTCATTTCTTAAATCACCTTAGGGTCAACCTAGAACCATTTCATGTCTTGATAAGCACTAGAATGCTATATACAGGCCACTTTAGTTCATTTATCCCCTAGATGGAAATTAGATGCAAATACTCACAAAAAAAATAAAAAATAGTGGTGAAAGTCAAGTTCATTGATCCCTATTATTCCCTACTACATACACCCATCTAAAAAATCTTCGAGCTCATATTACTTAGATTTATAGTCTTAAGTCATGCTTAAAGCACTCAAATCGACACTCATACTAGCATTCACTTGCACTTGCACCACCACTTATATTGGGACAACTATATTAAGATTGTTCCCCTTTTGAGGTATTGGTATGTAGGCAATACTCATCACATGGGGTGTTGAGGTCATGTCCAATATACCCTAATGATGCCACTCTCTTTTAATTATGCTTCTTAAATACCCTAAAAAACATGAAGGCTTAGGGTTCCACATTAAAATTAATTAAAATAGGGAATAAATAATGATTCAACGTTTAGTCACATAGGCATAGTCTTCTCTAAATTAGGTGAAGGTCTAACTAAAAATTCATTGTCTATAATACACAATGACATTAACATAACATATAAGACACTCACAAGGTGAGTTATTAAACATAGGAGTATGCTACTATCTAGAAGGGTTTATGATACTTGTTTCATGTTGGCAACACCTTGCGCTATCCCTTCACCAGTTTATAGCATACCACTTATCCATCTCAATCAATTTTTTAGATAAGTACACATTTTATAGTTTATTATTATTTATATAATAATCAAATAAATCAATTATTGTAAACATTAGTGAATATTTATATTGCTATGTTTATCCCCTAGTTTATTGGTCCAACACTTTAAAAACCTAGGGTTTTACGTTACATAACCCCCTAAAATGTTAAATCATATATTGAATTTGATCACAATAGTGGCACATGATACTAATGTCATATAACATGTTAAAATATAAAAACAAATAGTAAATTCCATAATGTGGTGCAGTTGGCTATGCATATCCTACTAAAATTTAAAAAAATGATTGGAACAATATGTCTAAATTACATCATGAACATGGTACTATACTTGATGATTAAAACATGCATGATACAACATATACATATGAGCATATTTTTGATGAGATATTGGATTGGTAGTAACATATTATATTGTATATAGTTTATTAGTTTTATTTGATTGCTCATCCTTGATATTCTTTTATTTTGACACGTGTATATATGATTTTGCATTGATCATTATTCTCTCCCTTGGATTTCTTTTCATTTGGACTTTCATTTTTTCATTTTTTTACATTGATCTAGACATCCTTGGCATATGTGCCATGATGTTGCATCCTTCACAATAATCTAATATATTGCACATTGTTTACAACACATTACTTTCTCACCCTTGCATATTGATAGTCTATACTAGTTATGGTCTAAATTGAGTTTACACGAGCATCTAAATTAATGATTACATATTATGAAATGAACATATACACTTATTAATTTTCATCTCCTTCTGACATCTTCATATTCTTTGAGATATGATGTTGTGATTTACACATATAGTGGGGGTACATGACTACACTTTTTGTACACTGATATACTATTACACTTGGTGCACACTATGCATTAACACATATCACAAATTATTCATATCGCTTATAGTATTCTTATCTTTACCCTTGCCTCTTGGACTTATTTGACTCTACTAATATTTAAAAAATTAGAGAACACAAAATATAAAAAAAAATAAAATATATTCTTATGCTTTATCAAGTATAGTAAATTATATTTCCAATTTTTATACACACATGCATTTAACAATATACATGAGTTGTATTTGGGACATACAATTCATTTATGACATGAACACATAGATGCAAGACTTTCCTACATGCATGAACTACCTTCCTACATTTAGGGCATGTTCATAATGGCTATATCTAGCTAATTTACACATTGTTTTATATTTGTATGATTATTTACATTGATCATATTCATGTAATTTACACATATTATAAATTACTTGATTTAAATAATATTACTTAGATTTATATTTCACTTGACATTATATTTTTATATTTACAATGATGACATATATTTACTATGTAGATTAACTTCAATGATTATTCTATACATTGTTGATATTTCTACTTATTCTCTATTTGAATTTATATAATGTGTGACATTATATTGCCCATGTTGTGTGTGACATTAGATTATCCATTTTGTGTGTGATCTTAAATTTTCCCTTGGCTATGTTTAATTAGATTGTTCATTGTGTGTGTGACATTAAATTGTGTATTGGGTATGTGACATTAGATTTTACATTGAGTGTGGCCCTGAGACTTATGTGACATTTGATTGTTAATTATGTGTGTCCTTGAACTTTGTGTGAGTTTGAGTACTATTGTGTGTGTCATTTCCATGACATATTTTCAAAATTTGTTTAATTTGTAAGGATAAATATATAATTGTCTGCTGAAATTATTGTGACATGATTTATATCACACGCTCTTCTTCTTGATTATGGTGCCATGATACATATCATGCACCTTATGCATGGTTATTAGGTAGTTTATGGATGTTCATTATTATGTTTCCTATTCACTTCATTTTTATTTGATATATCTATCTTGGGATGACACATGTTTTATTAGGATACATGTTTCATAAATACTTAGATGCTTTATTCTTATTATGATGACATTTTCTTCACATGTTATTATATGTTTTACAAAACTTACATATTTTATATATAGCACGATGTATTTAACTACTATTATTATAGATAAGTATTTAATAGATTTCATTCCTCTTCTCAAAGGGAGGCATACATAACAACTTGTCTTAGAGATTAAGCCTTTAAATAAACAAAAAAATAGATTTTTGTTCATAACTTATTTCAAAATGATATCTGTTTACATAGATTATTTAATGTTTTATATAGATTTTTATATCTTTGACTAATATTTGTGGCATATACATGACATATGTTATATATTTTATAAGATTATAATATATTTCCCACATTTTATCAGATTATTACATAGATTATTTGACTCATATTTCAAAGGTTATTACAATAAGGGCATATGTGAGACATATGTTCACAATTTCATATATATCATGATATATTAACACATGTTATATGACTCAAGTTACTCATATTATTATATGTAATGACAACTCATGCAATTCTTCATTCAATATTAATTGATTTATTTTAGGAACAAATTATACTTTGGCATTACTCATACATTACTTATATTGAATCATATAACCCATATACAAATTATTATTTTGACACTTTACATATAATCTCAGGAATTACTTAGGCATTTATTATTTTTATTGGAACCCATAGTGGATTCCATTTAATCATATTTATTGGAGTTATGTGGGCTAAAGTTATGCATAACATAACCTCTAGGTAATTCTCTATTTCAAATGAGTTTGGATAATATTCATCTCAATCCATGTTCTTATTCAATAATATGTAATGGGGAATGATAATCCCATTATCCATTATTTCCAAAATAAAATCTTGGTTCACATACATGTAGGTGTATTTTTTCATTTATATTTTGTTTCATATGTGTTTAATGTATATACTTTTTCATTTTACATCATAATTAAATAAATATTTTTGCATGTTTCATTACAGGTTTGCATGAAGCAAATTACAACACATAATACATACTTTATCAACACTCATTATGGTTATCCTCATGTATCACCTTCCATTCTTTTATTCTATAAGTTCCAATAATAGAATAAAAGAGGGGAAAATTTAGACACTCATATTTGATATTAGAAACTTTAAAATGTGTAATTTGACAAAAAATTAACCTACTTGACTTGTGCTTACTTACATGACTCTTATTCACCATTTGTCACAGCCATTCTCTGTTAGAGCATATTATTGCTCATGCTTGCTAGGTTCTAGATAGGTTATTTGTATTTTCCTAGTTTTGTCCTATGTGTGGATTTATTGCACATTGATTAGACTATCTTACATCTTGGTTCTCCTTTCCTACTTAAGCAAGGGTTCTCTATTGTATTATACATCTTATTTGTGAATAATAGTTGGTTTATTCAATGTGTGTATGTTGAAGCACTAATGCTTTTGGTAATGGTATGTTGGAGAGATCTTGGCTGAAGAGTGTTGTGAATTATTTCATGGTACTAGATCCACCATCTAATAGCCATTACTAAATCATTATATGCTATAGTCTCTATTTGTCATTTTTGGACTTGGCCATATATCTCTTTTATGCACAAGATCTAATTGATAGCACTACTACAAATTTATTTACTGTGAGTTTGTAGGGTCTTATTTATTTTTTTAGATCTTGTCATATGGCCTATACTATAATTTTTTTCAGATCTAAAACTTTTATCTATAAGTTGTACCTCTTTTTGAATATTTGTGCATTATTTTGATTTGGTTGCATCAATATATGTTTTGAGTTGATGGTACTCCTTTTAGATCATGGATAGTTTGTAATTGATAACACTAGTAAAATATAATTACTTAGTTGACTATAATTTGATTTTTTTCATTGAGGTTTTGATGTTTTCTTGGCATTTCCTTTATATTCTATTAGCCTCAGCCCACATCTTCCTACTTGATGCAAAGATTGATCTATCTTACCATTTATTGTAAACCATTTTAAGGAGGAGGAAATATTAAGGATTTTTAAGCTTAGATGTGATTATTAGATGATTAGTCTCCCACTCCATTTAATTTTTAATTTCAACACGTGCAATTTGAGCTTCCCAGATCGAAGTTTGGCCAAAAATTTTAGAGGCTAGGATTTTATTGCTTTTGTGATGGATGAAAACCACAACTCAAGCCATACATTGATTCTTGATATCACTCACAGTCATGATAAGCTTGGTAAAGAGTTCCCAAGTTGAGGATTTGGATTCTGATACTGAATCTTCCCTAGATTCAAAATTTATATTAGTGGGTCTACTAGAATTCCCCTACATAGATTTCATAGAGCTGATCGATAAGGGATTATTATTGTAGAAATTAGAATGGCATGTGAGCCACCACAATGTCACCATTCTAAATGGTAGATCTATTGGTGAACATGATGTTACTAGCCTTCGAGCTGGCATGGCTCATGCAAGAATGCTACCATCTAACTATCTTGAAACTATGCAATGAGGCCTTTTCCAATCTCACAAAAGAGTATCTGAATGCCCCCAAGCAGACCGTTCTTTATCATATTCCTAAGGAGTACCAGATAGAGGGTAATATTTATCACACTATGAGAAAATCTAGGGAGGTTTAGGTAATAGGGGATATTATGTCGAGACTAGGTAGGGGTTTGGGAATATTTCATAGTGAGGGTTTGAAGACAAGGTCTCTTAACTACCTAACTCTGAAAACATTGGTCATAATTTTAATGAGGATGAGAATAACCTTCTAGATAGTTTTCCTCACCATGGTGGTGTTAGTGAAGAGATTTTCCATGAGGAGTGCCAATATAGGTTTGGGGATTGAATAATCCCATGTTGATCTGAGACTAAATATGAATCTACTAGGTTTGGAATTGTTAGTTAGTAATAATAGTAGTAACATTTAGCTTCTTCACAACATGATCATGGATTGGTTGGTAATCAAGATCAAGGTGTGAATCAAATTTTATTTACTAACCAGGTTCTTGGACCTTTCCTTTAGAAGGATTTGTCTTTTGATATTTTTTTATTACAAAAACAATATATTTTAAAGGCATTTTGTTTCATTGCTTGGCTATATACCTTATTCTTTCGCTTGTAAAAGATGCAAGGTGAGGCTTGGGTTGGCAAGAAGCTGATTCCCCTTCACAATCTAAACCATTGCATTCTACACTCTATGACAATTCCAATGAATGGTTGTAAGGCTAGGTCCACCTTAATTGTATTTTTGTTTTCAAAATTTATTACAAATTTTTATTAAATAGGCCTCATTTACCAAAAAATGATTAAGTAATAACTTTTGATCGATAGATCAAAATTGAGCACCATCTTTTTAAAAAGTTCATATTTTTTCATTTCCCACACATTGGTCTTATTTACATTGTAAAAATCACCAAAACATAAAATGTCACATTCTGGAGGGTCTCTTCACATTGGTTGTGTTGCTTTGTGCTTATGGTTTGTTGTCATGTGGTGAAATTTTAGTGGTGATGCATTTGATATGTTGTGAGAATTTTTTGAGGGAATATTCCTTATTTTTCATGTACTTAATCTCTTTTTTTTTCAAAGATTATAGGGTGAGGTCTAGTCTGGCAGGAGGTCAGATCCCCTCACAAGCAACACAAACTTCCTTCTTGCTTCTTCTAGATTACATTATCATCATTTGTTGTACTCATGAACATATTTTTTGTTGAGTCTAGTGTCCTTTTTATTGAGTGTGCATTATCACTGCTAGGGGGTTACCTATGCTATGGGTCTTACTACTTTTTACATTGTAATTTATGCATACATGATCTTGAATGCATTTTTGGATGAGCTCAACATCCTTTTGTATGTGATTTACAAGTTGTTATTTTTGGCTGTTGATTCATTTTTGGTGTGTTTTTTCATACACAATATGTTTTTTCTCAATTTTACCACACTCTTCCATCATCCCATGATATGCATTGTTACTTTGACACACTTGTAGTTTATGTCATGTCTTCTCAAGGCCACTTTCTTAGTGCCTTGCCTTATTATTTGGAGACACCTTTTTGTTCCCTAATTTTTGGATCACCTCTCATGATTATTTATGGATTATTCAATAGGTTGACAATCTCCTCATTTGGATCTATTTTGGTGAAGCTCAATGTCTTCTTTGTTTTTCATCTGGTGTTTTTTATGTGTATGAGATATATTGTACTCATACTAATTTATAAAGTGCCATGGGGGGTTTGATGATTAAAACTTGTCTACCTTTATGCATTTGTGTTCTCTATTATGAGTACCTTTTCACTTCTTCAGTTGCTTATCTCTTCCATCACCACCATCATCCATCATCTTTGAGAGACCTTATCTATAGTTTTGACACCATTTTTTTGATAGTCGATAACTTAAAGTGTAACTATTCTGTTGAATCCTAGTGTCATCTTATCTTCTTTGATAGTTTGAAAGTCTCTTTCAACATGATATGGAACTATTCTAGTTTATAAAGTGTCAAATTATTTGATGGTTGAGGAGTGGATTCAAACCACTTGTGCAGTCTTTTTCCTCCACTCCACCTAGTCAGTAGTATGGGGGTGTGGTGTACATTCTACTTCTTAGGTGTTGAGCATTATTTGTACATACATTACTCTTTTGTAATTTTATTACCACCAATATTCTTCTTGATTGAATCTATTCTGGTGAAGCCTAGTGTCAATTATTTTTGTGATTGAGTAGTGGATATAGACTAATCATGCAGATTGAGTTCCTTCATGACTTATGAGTACTTGGAGTGTAGACTAATTCAACATCATATTTTGGGGGATTTCTATCTCTCCCTCTCTTCTTTTCATATCTCTTTTGAGAGGTAGTTTTTCTATGGGGTTTCTCTATTTTCTCCACTTTATGAGAGTTGTATGTATATGTTGCACTTTTTCGATTGTTTTCTAGGTTTCTCCTTTGTACATGGGTATCTTATTCAAGAAATTTATTTGTTATAACCTGTTGACGTAGTGGATTGCACCTAGGGCAAGATGCCTAGCTCCTGCCCTTCCACACGTCAAAATGGAAACTCCCCTCTCATCTGTGGGACTAGTGAAGCTAGATGGGAGAGTCTCTAGGTAAGGGCTAGTTCCCTTTGATGCATCTGAGTTGTTCCAATTAGTGATAATACATGTATATATATAATGGGGGGGTGAAAAAGGAGAAGGATTACAGGAAAACAAATCTACTCTAAAAGGGGGTGATGCACCAAACGATTTGACCTTCTCACATTCACACTTGAAATCAGACAAACAAATATGTAAACTTCAAATTGGCAGAAGGGCCAGGCTGTAGGAAGCTTAACAGGGAGGCTTTAATGGAACACACAAAAAATAGAGACTCACCAAAGGTGCTATAGAAAGGCACACTATATAGTAGCTTCTTTTGTCTCTGCACTTTCGAATATAGCTCACCTTGTCACCTATGAAAATGACACCTTATAAACACCAGGTATGTTGGTGTTGAACTTGTGGAAGCATCAAGAAGCAATGACTAAACACAAACTGACACTCATACATACACAGAGATATCTAACTAGAATAGAGGTAAAAATGCATTTATTGATTTCAGGTGAAAATTTTCTAGGGCTTCGCCTTACAAATGTGGAAGATCCTTTTTCAAATGACAAGTCTACCATATATAGAGGAAGAAAGGGGGCCTTTTGGCACCCTTTTTTTACAAGAGACCCATGTGCTTTCTGAGCATTGGGATGAGGAAGCCGCCTGAAGATAATGATGTGTCAGCTCCTGTCAAGATTCAAAATTATGAGCCACACCATTTTCTTGCTCATCAATGCATATTTAAGAAAAATAGGTCATGTCATTCACTATTTGTGCCTCTTGATGATCGTATGGTAGGTACTATGTCAACCACTAGAATAACTCCTTGAATCGACACTTTTCTATGCCACTTGGATCACTTCGTCTGCTTCTATTATTTCTACTTGTTTTTGTGCTTTTACATTCAAAAGAAGGAAGAAACTACAGATAATGGTTAGAGGTTAGATGATACCCAGATTCAGTCACGCACCGTATCCAGATGTTGTAAGAGCTCCTCTTTGGCTGTGGAGGAATACACCTGTAGAGAGAAAGAGACTCAAACAAATAAAATGTTAGATAGATATATGGTGGACTGCCAAGCAATGCTCGGTCTTGGAAGCATAAAAACTTCCTTGACGGATGATAGTGCACTATTTGATAAAAAGATTATCGTATAAAGAGAAATAATGAAAGACTAAGAAAGAGAAAGTAGACAATGCATACCTATTCTCTGTAATCAGTCTGTCATAATCACCAACGTCGGTAGTCCTGCTGGTGTCAGTTGGTAAATATGCTGACGTCAGTTATGTTACTAATGTCGGTAGGGGTAGTGGACTTTTGGATGGGTTTCAAGTTTATGTCTATGGTCGACAGAGGAGTCTGGGAGTTTTAGGCTCTGTGCAGGGTTGCAAGATAGTGAATAGGGTCTGAAAGGGAGCAAAGATAGAGGATAGGGGTGGAAAGAGAATAAGAATGAGAGGAAGGATTTTCAGCCTTTTCGAGAAGAAAGTCGGGTTGCCTCTCAACAGTACTAAAAAATATTCAATGGAAACTAATTACCACTGCTTCTAAAATATTGAAATGAAATAGAAGAATACATAGCTCTGATTAGAGGAGAACCAGAGGTGTCAGGATGTTTGTTCTTGATGTGGCTGATGTAGAAGACTTCGTACAACCTTTCAATCCAATGTCTAGAGTGAATTATATAGAGTTTCTATAGCTTGGAGAGTGATGATAGGATTCTGATGCTTAGTCTCAAAGTGTCTATGTCGATCTTTCAAAGTCTGGGAGCAAGAGAATTTGGATTCAGGCCACTAGCCGAGGTTAGAATTTAGTTTTAAGTAACAGATGTTGGCGATCCCACCGGCGTCGACTGACGGTTAACCGATGTTGGCAGCTAGAAAATGGGTAAAAAGGCTATTTTTAGCCTTTTGCCCATTCCTCCATCTACCAAATTCAATTTCCAGTGGTGAACGGTCAAAAGGCGGGTTTTATAGGTGCGAGAGTTAGTGAGAGAGTTGGAATAGGTCTTAGGTAATTATGATTTAGAGGACTTAGTTATAGGGTGATAAATGGTCTAAGGGCAAGGTATCCAAGGTGACATGTCTAGGGTGATGTCATTAATTTAAAATAAGTAATTTATTTTAAATTAATAAAGTGTGCAAGGGACCAAGGGGAGTTGACACAATTTTGGTGTCTATATTTGCCTCTTTTTGTCTTGTTGGTTGTTCTAACGAACTGCAAGACAAAAATAGGAGTAAGTTGCCCCAAGTATGGGATAAGGTGTAGGTTGCCCCAAGTATGGGATGAGGTATTCCACCTCAAAGTGGGAGTCGAGGGAAGGTGACCTAATATCAGGTGCCGATTTGATAGGCAGTGGATGGGTATGGTGAAGTTGGAGTGTGAACGTTGCAATAGTTGAGATTGTACGTATACCACTTCACGTGATAGGTAGGTCAAATTGTTGTAGGCAAGGTTGAAGAGTGCTAAAATTGAAGTAATAAGGCCCCATCTTTTAGTCATAGCTGAATGGGTTATTCGATCTAAGCTATAGCTCCAATTGGTCATCGTGTTCCAAGTATTCCAAGCTCAGGAAATGCTCTTAGAAAACATGAAAAATGTCACCAATATTGGAGATCAACTTGAGCGTGATCTGTCAATAAGTGTGAGGGTCGTAGTGTGGGTTGCGTACATTTTGCTAACTATTCATGAGGTAGCATATATGCAATCAAAACAACCAAGGCAAAGTTGTCTCGAAAGTGGTGATGGTCTGAGGAGATAGCCATGATCTCCAAGGTCATTGGTCGAGTCAGGCTGAGATATAAGTCATGTCAAGGGTGTGTGTTGTGGTCAGGGAGATGTATGTGATCTCTAATGTGCCCCATGAGAAGTTTAGGTAACTCATTCAGTGTTAGGGCTGATTGTTTGGTCATGATTTTGGGTTGGTATAGATAGTTGGTCCATTAGATGGACAGATGAAGGAATGGCCGAGCTAACCTCAAAAGACCCCATGTCAACTGAGTGATGCCTACATAGCCCCTATTTGAAGGGCCTCAGGCCAATGTAGTTCTCCCAAAATGGAAGAAGAGAGTCGATTATGGATTGGGTTTGACTAGGCTAAGTCATGGTTAAAGGTGAAATGGTTTGTCCATTAGGTAGATGAACAAACGAATGGCCGACATCATTAGGGAGACGAATGGGCAAATGGCCGAGCTAACCCCAGAAGACTCCGTGTCAACTGAGTGCTACCTACATAGCCCATATTTTAAGGGCCTCAGGCCAATGTAGTTCTCCCGAAAAGGGAAGATAGAGTCAAAGAGGCTGATAATTGGTTTGGTCATGTTAATGGTTTAGCACTTCCCATATGTCTAATGGTACTTGCTTGAAATGATGAGTGTATGATGATGTTACAACCTTTTCCATATTTTGTGATGGTGTATTCTGTAACATAGGTTATGTGGTTTTTCATCCCTAGCAATTTTCTATATTGGTGATGGATGTATGCTAAAAATGAAATGAATGTATTTATGCTTCAACACTTTTCGTATTGGTGATGATATATGCTTCACATGAATTGTGTTTGGTTGTTATTTTCCATGTGTATTGTTTTCCATAAAAACTAATGTGAATGGGATATGATAATTTATATAACACAAATTGAAATTTTCATTAAATAAATCATGAGGTTATGTTAATGGTTAGAAAATGATTTGGTTTGGTTTGGTTTAGAAAATGATTTGGTTGGATGTGACAAAGGTATGTAAGAAGTGAAAGGTGTTTTGCTCTTTCATTGATAGGGACCATAATGGTAGCATAGATAGGGTTGTTGCAAACAAAAGCCCCATTCATGCATTATGTCATTGACCATTGTTTGTGTTAGAGAAGTATTCAAATCACTTGATGTTAAGTGAGCTCAAAATCCCTTGGGTACGTTGGGGTAATAGGTTTGATTATGTGAGGTGTGAGGATAGCGTAACCGTTTTTAGCAAGGATATCTTTGCCCCTTTTATAGGTGACCCTGAGAACGACTATAGGCAAGTCCATGACTTTATATATATATATATATATATATATATATATATATATATATATATATATATATATATATATATATATATATATATATATATATATATATATATATATTTGGTAGACTAATCGATGCGGGAAGTCTATGTGGGGATGTTGTTTTGCTTTGTGGTCATATGTGAAGCTGAGCGATGCGGAAAGCTTCTGAGAGAGTGTTGTTTGTAGCAAAATTTGGGTATAGCCATCCTTCGAGGGAGTGGTCTATATTCTGATTTGTATGGTTGAATGTCTTTGAATAGTTGTCCTTTAAGGGAGCACTCTATTAATTATAACAATAATGCAACTGCCCTTCAAGGGAGTAGTCTACATTTATAGTTTATGACCTTTGAATAGGCATCCCAGTTTTATATGGTTTTGTGGACTGAAATTTTAGTCATGGACTAGACTATAGAGGTTTAAGGGTTTCCCTTTTAGTAGGACAAAGCATTAATGCAAAAAGGATTAACTAATGTTTATGGGGAAAAAGGGTTGAAAGGAATAGGAATGAGGATGACGGGGGTTGCTCAAGGGACGAGCTCAAGTTAAATATCAAGTGAATGAGTACTTGATTAATAGTATAATGGTCACAGATGCAAGGCATTAAGGGGCTTAGGTTTTAGCCAGCTTTCAAGAGAAGACAGATGATAAGTCCCTGATCCATACTTGTGCATTATGATATAAGGTCCGAGCCAATTAGGAGCAAACTTGACTTGTTTACTTCTTTCCATATTGGTCATGTGTTGGTTTTCTTTAAGGATGAGATCCCCAATTTTGAAATCTCACTCTTTCAGATTTTTGTTATAGGCACATTTGATGCAATTTTGGTAGATATGAAGATGATTAAGAGTGGCAAGATGATGTTCATCAAGTAACTCGAGTTGAGCTAATCGATCTTGATGAAAGTCATTGTTAGAAAGTATGTCATGTAAAGAGATGCGTAGAGAAGGTATTTGTACTTCAAGAGGCAAGACAGCCTCAATTCCATATGTTGACCAATTTTTGCCCCCTCACAAAATTGTGGTTAACTTCTTCTTTGGGTTGCAAGTTCATGCTTAGTTCAAGCCTAGTCCAGGTTCAATAGAAAGTTCAATGCTAAGTTCAATGGTTTGGTTCAAGGGGCTGCCCTTGGCCAAAGGCACAGTCAAAGTCAAAGTGCCCTTTGGAGGGCAGGCAAACACTTTAAATATTTCGAAGGATTCAGGCCACTACAAATGCAAAGGCTGACAAGGGATTCGATATGATGCCACATGGGCCCAATGACATCACAGTGGCCATCAAATTTAATAGAATGAAATGTCTATTAATGTTTAAAAGCATGATGGATGTAGAAGTGTCAATTTTAATGGAATGGAGTAACCGTTTGTTTTCAAATGAGAAGCACTAGTCGGGAAAAGAGCTTAGGATCAAGCAACCCACCAGCATGTCCACCCAAGGAGCCAAGCAGCCAAAAGGGGACAAATTCCATGTGGTAAGCAAAGATGACAAGGTAAGGAGTAGTTGAGCGATCCAAGTGGCATAGACAGAAGGCATTTACTGCCTGATGGCATAAAGAACAATTGGATAGAGCGATAAGTAAAGAATGAGTGAGCAGTTAAGTCCAAATGGCGCAAATTGAAGAAGTGACTTTGGCAGGTGAGATATGCTAGCAAATCGATCATTTGGGATGATAGCGGCCAGCATCAACAACTGATTTCTCCATTCGCATTAATTGAAAGGCAAGCCATGTAACTCACCTAAGCAAAAAGTGCAGGTCTCGAGTAGGCAAATGAACAGCTCATTAATATTTTTGAGTGACTCATTTTCTTTTGAAAGGGACATGTATGCCACTTGTAAGAGCAAGAGCGCCAAATGGGCCTCTTTACTTCTCATATATATTCATAACTTGGTTATTTTGTAATCATCTTTTCATGGTTTTAGCCAGGGGCAGCCCTGCTAAAATTTCTGCCTGAATCAAATAAAATGCAGTTTTTACCTCCATTTGGATAGATGTTTTAGAGTATGCCTTGAGTGTTTGTCTGTGTCCAATCATTGTCTTTTGATACTCTCACAGGTTCAACACCAGCAGACCTGTTATCTACAAGGCACCATTATTGCAGCTGACAGGAGAAGAGCAACATTTGGGAGTGAAGGAGCAGAAGAAATTACTTCATAAGTGTGTGTTTCATAGCACCTTGGGTGATATTTGTAATGGATTTTCCATTGAAGCCTCCCTGCTAGTTTCTTGTAGCCTGGTCCTTCTACCAAATGTGTAGTGTATGTCTGTATTTGTCTAGTTCTGAGAGTGGATGTGTGAAGGTCGACCCTTGTTTTTTTTGGTGCATCACCTCTTTTAGAGTAGGCTTGCTTTTTCCTGCATTCTCTTTCTCCATTTTCATCCCCATTATATATATATATATATATATATATATATATATATATATATATATATATATATATATATATATACACACGTATGTTAGCACTTGCTGGAAAAAACACGATGCATCAAAGGGAGCTAGCCCTTATTTAGAGACTCTCTCCTTTAGCTTCACCGGTCCCATAGGTGAGAGGAGAGTTTCCATGTTGCGAGGAGAAGGAAGGAACTCATTTTCCTACCACTGGGTGCAATCTCTAGCATCAACAGTTCTGACACGCTCGGTGGGACCAACTGGGACAGGTTTTGTCCAAAGAGTTGAAGAATTTTTGGTGTGTTCTTCAACTGACCAGTGTTTGGAGGCTTTGCATCAAACACCAATGGCGAATCCAAGTTGAATCTACTTGTTAAGCAGCCTAGTGCCATCAAAAATCTACTTTCTTTATGTATAATCCCTTTGCACAAAATCATGGGCCTTATATTCCTTCATATTACCATGATCAGACTCACCCTCTTTATGGCATCCCCTCAAGCAGCTCTCATAGTTGCCCTGCAACGATAAGGGAAATGAGGCTAGAGTTTGAGAGGCAAATAATGGAGATCAATAGAGAGGAGGAGTAGTACAGATATTAGTAGGAGATGATGTATAAAGAGGAGTTTTTGTTTAGGCAAGCACAGGCTTCGCAATCCATCAAGGAGGAGGTAACAAAATGGAGAAATCCATTTATTCAAGGTAGTCAGCCTTGTGTGACCCCTCCTATTCTAAAAAAATCCCCCTCTTTTACACCAAATCCTTTCTATCACATTACACTTGCTCACTCCAGCTCATTTGATGCATCTACTCTCAATCCCGTGCGCCTGGCTTTCCAACATCAAAAGGCATCAGAGCAACCCCCCATGGAGATCGATCTTCCCAATCCTTTATATTGTGAATCTTCCATTGGGGGGAGTACCACCAACCAGCATGTCCCTCTTCTCGAGACTCTTCCAGTGCATCAACAGTCTCTTCCTTGCATCTCTCAACTTCCCCAAGTCTTTCAACATGATGTGCATATTCCAAGTTGGAGGAAGGAATGCCAGGAACCAGCTCAGAGCTTTGAAGAGGATAATGTTGGTGATCTCCAAGAAATGCTCCTTCAAGAACATATAGCCAAGAGAATTATAGAGTTGGAGTCCCAAATGAGATTCCTCAGCCGACGTGTGGTGGACCTGTCTGAACCCAGCTCGTCCACACACCTCCAAGAGAGCTATCAGGCCACACCTGATATTGATGAAGTGTCGACCAAGTGGAAGGAGGAGAATCATTCAGTTCTAGCTCAAGGATTGCCTCCTCTTCCACATGTTTTCTCCACTTCACCCCTTCTCAAGGAGGAACCTATTCTTTAGGAGGCGAGTGAGGAACAAAAGATCCAATTTTTAGTCCTTCAAGAGGCTGTCACGAGCGACGATGAAGAAGAAATCATCATTGATGCTCCTTGTGAAGTCACCATCAGTAGTGGAGAAGATGTAGGTCTTGCACATATGCAGATGTTCCAGCAATATGAGGAGGAACAAATGCATGGTGAGCTCTCTTCCCTTCTATTTGATGAACTTCCTCACTGTTTTGATGATGAGGATGACTATGCTAAGGAGCCTAAATTAGAGGAGGATCAGGAGAATATCTTTGAACATCTAGAGATCCTGATCTTTGAGGAGGAAAAGGAGAGGTCTATCTTTCTTGAATAAGGCCTTGAAAGATCAGAAGATGAGTTTGACAAGATCTCTAACAAAGCAAAAGGAAATGGGTCAGACCATGACACACTGCAGAGGAGCTATACATATCAAAGGGCTAACGGTGATAAGCTAGTAGCCACAAATTTCTTGGTGAAGAGCACCAATTTGAAGGAATAGCATTCAATAGGATTCCATGGACAAGCAGAGTATATATATGTCAAAATCATGTTTGAATCTGATCCACTCAGATTCTAGCCAACTCAGGTGATAGGCAAGAAGAGTAGGTCACCAACCCTCTTTTCCTTTTAGCTATTTGCCTGGCACCATAAGTCTTCTCACCAGGAAGGAGACTTGAGAAGTTTTCCTTTTGATCTAAGAGGGAGGTGAACATTCCTGGTTAGTTGTATATAATAGTTTGATTTCAGTTATTTTTTTTTCTCTAAGTGCAATTTACATAGGTAGTATTTTTAGCCTTGTGTGTTTTCCCTTCACGTTTGGGGTAAAAGCTTCATGTTTGATTCTTGGATATTTTGGGGCTGTTGCTAACTCTTTCATAGTTGCATCTAACTTCGTGCCCAATGAACTGCAAGGCAACTAGGTTATAAGCATAGCAGACATGCTTCCCCTGTGAGTTGCTAATCTGTTGACCAATTTTTGTCCCCTAGCAAAATTGTGGTCAACTTCTTCTTTGGGTTGTGAGTTCATCTTCAAGTTCATGCTCAGTTCAAGCCTGGTCTGGGTTCAATGGAAAGTTCAATGCTAAGTTCAACCATTTGGTTCAAGGGGCTGCCCTTGGCCGAAGGCACAGTCAAAGTCAAAGTGCCCTTTAGAGGGCGGGCGGACACTTCAAATATTTAAAAGGATTCGGGCCGCTACAAATGCAAAGGCTGACAAGGGATCTGATATGATGCCACATGGGCCTGATGACATCATAGTGGCTATCAAATTTAGTAGAATGAAATGTCTATTAATGTTTAAAAGCATGACGGCCGTAGAAGCGTCAATTTTAACGAAATAGAATAACCGTTTGTTTTCAAATGAGAAGCACTAGTCGGGAAAAGAGCTTAAGATCAAGTGACCCGCCAGTATGTCTGCCCAAGGAGCCAAGCAGCCAAAAGGGGACAAATTACAAGTGGCAAGAAAAGATGACAGGGTAGGGAGTAGTTGAGTGATCCAAGTGGCATAGACAGAAGGGATTTACTACCTGATGGCATAAAGAACAATTGGACTGAGCGATAAGTAAAGAATGAGTGAGAAGTTAAGTCCAAATGGCACAAATTGAAGAAGTGACTTCAGCAGGTGAGATATGCCAGCAAATCGATCATTTGAGATGATAGCGGCTAATATCAACAACCGATTTCTCCATTTGCAATAATTGAAAGGCAAGTTGTGTAAGTCACCTAAGTAGAAAGTGTAGGTCTCGAGCAGGCAAATGAAAAGCTCATTAATATTTTTGAGCAACTTGTTTTCTTTTGAAAGGGACACGTATGCCACTTGTAAGAGCAGGAGCACCAAATGGGCCTCTTTGCTTCTCATATATATTCATAACTTGGTTATTTTGTAATCATCTTTTCACGGTTTTAGCCAGGGGCAGCCTTGCTAAAATTTCTACCTGAATCAAATAAAATGCAATTTTTACCTCCATTGGATAGATGTTTTAGAGTATGCCTTGAGTGTTTTTTTGTGTCCAGTCATTATCTTTTGATGCTCTCACAAGTTCAACACCATCAGACCTACTGTCTACAAGGCACCATTGTTGCAGCTGACAGGAGAAGAGCAGCATTTGGGAGTGAAGGAGCAGAAGAAATTACTTCATAAGTGTGTGTTTTATAACACCTTGGGTGATCTCTGTACTGGATTTTCTATTGAAGCCTCCCTACTAGTTTCTTGCAGCCTGGTCCTTCTGCCAAATGTGTAGTGTATGTCTATATTTGTCTAGTTATGAGAGTGGATGTGTGAAGGTCGACCCTTGTTTTTTTTGGTGCATCACCTCTTTTAGAGTAGGCTTGTTTTTTCCTGCATTCTCTTTCTCGCTTTTCATCCCCCCCCCTTTTTTATATCTATATATATGTATGTTAGCACTTGCTAGAGAAAAACACGATGCATCAAAGGGAGCTAGCCCTTATCTAGAGACTCTCTCCTCTAGCTTCGCCGATCCCATAGGTGAGAGGAGAGTTTCCATGTTGTGAGGAGAAGGCAGGAACCCATTTTTCTGCCATCGAGTGCAATCTCCAGCATCAACACCATACACTAAAGAGAAAGGTGTAGCACCCGTAGGGGTTCGAATGCTAGTGCGATAGGCCCACAAAGTGAAGGGAATGTGAATGTGCCAATCCCTTCGAGTGTCATTGACCACCTTCATTAGAATTTTGGTTAAGATTTTGTTAGAAGCCTCTGCCTGTCCATTGGCTTGTGGGTAATAAGGGGAGGAGAAGCTGAGTTTGATGCCAAAAGAGTCGCAAAGTTTTTAAATAATTTTATTTTTGAAAGATTTGCCATTATCAATGATGATTTTGTGGGGTACACTGAAATGATAGATGATGTGGTGGTTGATGAAGACGACAATTTTGTCAGCTTTAGTGGAGATGAGGGGAACAACTTCCACCCATTTAGTAAAATATTTGGTCACAATGATAATAGACTGATGTCAGAGAGATGAATGAGGGTTAATCTCGCTGATTAGATCTAAGCCCCATTCTGAAAAGGGCCAAAAATCCTTAGCAAATTGTAAAGCGTGGCTAGGGATGTGAAGTAAGTTAGCATGTTGCTGGCATTTGATACAATGCCAAACATAGTCACTGTAGTCTTGGTGAAGAGTGGACCAATAATAGCCCAGGTGAAGGATGCATTTTGCAACCGAGTTACCACTGAAATGTCCTCCACAAATCCCATCATGAACTTGTTTAATGGCATGAGATGTTTCAGTGGAGGTTAGACATCGAAGAAGGAGGCCATCAAAACCTCTTTTGTAGAGAAGACCCCTAGCATGGTATATCGAGCAGTACTCTTGATAAAATTCTGTCGTGCATTGCTAGAGAGATCAAGAGGAATGATAGAAAAAGTTAAGTAGTCAACAAGTTCTAAATACCAAACATCGTGTGGACTAGAGTCGATATTGCCGACAAATTTGATGTTAGTGGAAATAGATGAAGGCAATGCCAAACAATGTACCATGACATAAATTCTTGAAGAAGAAGATGAATATGGTATGCGTGAGGTGAGAGAGGCCATAGTTTAGGCAAACTTATTCATAGAGCGAGGAATAGTTTGCAAGAGATAATGGTTGAAAGACTCTACTAATGTGTCAACATGGTATTTATACCTTTGCAAAACTTCATTTTTACAAATAAATGAACCGTTAATTTGATTACCAACTAGTTGTGAGTCGCCAAAGATGTTGAATGTCTTAATGCCTAAGAAAAGGGTAGTTTGAAGCCCCAAAATTAAGGCTTCATATTTAGCCATGTTATTGGTGCATTTGAAGTCAAGTTTAAAAGATAGAGGCATGGGCTCACCATCATTAGGGATGAGAATGACCCCCGCACGCCCACCGTGTTGACATTTAGATCCATCAAAGAACATTGTCATTTGATAGATGATGTCATCAGTAAAAAGTGTGGTGATAGATTCGTCAAGAAATTCATAATGAGAGGGTTGCTTGTCAGGTAGAGGGGCATCTGCTAGTTGGTCAGTGATTGTTTTCCCCTTTATGGAATTTTTTTGAATGAATTCCAAATCAAACTCAGCAAGAAGCATGATCCAACGAGCCATACGTTGGTTTTGATATGGCTTAGAATGCATGTATTTGAGAGGGTTGGTGTGGGTGATGATGTAAGTTTTGTGATTGAGGAGATAATGACGGAGTTTAGATGCAGCAAAGACTAATGCCAAACAAAGTTTTTCGGTATGAGTATACCAAGTTTTGTAATCAATCAACGTTCAGATTATGTAATAAACTGCTTGTTCGTGATGTTGTTCATCTTGATGTGCAATCATGGCACCTAAGGAATGATTCGTTGCTGAAATGTAAAGATAGAAGGGTTGATCTTATTTAGGTGGAATAAGAAATGGTGGAGAGACAAGATAATGCTTAAGAGCCTCAAAATCCTCTTGGCAATCCTTATCCCAATTAAAGGAGACGTCCTTCTTGAGGAGGTGATGAAAGGGTTGTCATCGATCAAAAAGCTGCGAGATGAAGTGATGAATAGATTGAAGATTCCCTTGCAGGATGCAAAGTTGCTTTAGATTGGTAGGTGGTGGCATCTTGAGTATAGCTCGAATCTTAGTAGGATCAATCTCAATGCCATGAAGAGAAATGATGAAGCCTAAAAGCTTCCCTGAGAGAACCCCAAAGACACATTTCTTGGGGTTTAGTCAAACATTATATTGGAGGAGGCGAGTAAATATGATTTTGAGAATGGTTAAATGGTCACGACGGAGCTTGGATTTCTCAAGCAGGTCATCTACATAATCCTCCATGATTTTATGGAGGAGATCGTGAAATATATAGGTCATGGTGCATTGATATGTGGCGCCACCATTTTTAAGGCCAAAAGGCATGAACCTATAGCAAAATGTCCCCCATGGGGTGATGAAGGTGGTTTTGTGTTGATCTTTTGGTGCAATCAAGACTTGATTATATCTTGAAAACCCGTCCATGAGTGACAGCATCTCATGACTGGCCATACGATCGACAAGTTGGTCGATGTTAGGTAAAGGAAAGTCATCTTTTGGGTAGGCTAGGTTGAGGTCCCAATAATCAGAACAAATTTAGATTCCCCCAATTGCTTTTGTAACAGGGACGATGTTTGACACCCATTGCGAATAATCAATGGGTTGGATAAATGAGACAGAGAGAAGACGTTGAAGCTCCTCTTTGACAAGGAGTGCAATGCAAGGATGCATCTTGCGAAGCTTTTGCCTGACAGGCTTAGCTTTTCGGTTTGTGACTATGTTATGAATGACAATGTTGGGATCAATACCAGGCATATCATTATAGGACCAAGTAAATGCTTTGCTATGGTCTGTAAGGAATTTGGTATAGTCAATTTGTTCCTGGGCATCCAAAGATTGACCAATATTTAACATGTGAAGAATATCGGAAGATGGGAGGTTAATGTCAATGGTTGATTCATTTAACATAACCTACATTTCTAAAGGAAGTGATCCTTGAATAAAAGAATTGTTCGCACCCATGTAGGTGAGTATGGCATCATCATCCATGCATTGGACGGTGTTGATAGTAGAAGATTCATCGTCTATCATGTCTGGATAGACAAGAGGAAGGGACCTTGATACCCCACCTAGTTGATAGGTTAGGGGTTCCAAGCGAATGATGTTTATGGAAAAAAAACTAGGAGGGATGGAGACCACTGACTCCATGGGTGAGGATGGGTGAATAGGCGAGGTTGGAGGAGATTGTTCTATGATAGTTTCATGACGAGGGTTTTTAGAGGTTTCTGTAGGTTCTCCAAAACCAAGGCCATGTCATTTCTTGGCATTTTTTATGGCCTCATCGTTTGGAGGCTCAACGGGTTGGTGGGAACCTTGCTCATAGTGCCTAAAACCAAATCCCTTCCATGCAAACCTATAAAGATAGGTGTGAGCAAAGTTAGGGTTACTGAGAAAGGAGAAATCAAAAGTGAATAGTTGGGGTGATGAAAGAGGATTTCCATTAGTAGGAGCTCGATCTAGCCCTCCATAGATGAGATTTGTTTGAAGAGTAGGAGGACCATATGGAATGACCATTTTGATGTGATGGTCATAATTTGGGATGTGATGAAGTTGTCCATATTCCTGAGGTGTTTGGAACATGAACAAGGTAAGCAAACGGTACTCCCCAAGTGAAAGTCGTTGGAAGGTATCTTCCATGGGATCTTTTGTAGTCACTTGAGAAGGAGGAATAAGCACAACCGATGTTTGTAAACTTGTTGATGCTTCTATGGATGGAGGTGGCATTTGGGTTGATGTTTTTAGAGGTATGAGAACATCATTGGGTCGATAAGTTCTGTTACATGTTTTGAAGGGAGAAGGGTCAATAGGAATGATGTGAACCTGTCCCTCATGTTCAAATTTGACACAACGATGTAGTGTCAACGGGACACAAGTCATGGCACGAATCCAAGGTCACCCCAACAACATGTTCTATTAGAACTCCCCCTCAATGATGTAGAAAAGTTATGGGACTGCTCGTGGGCCAACATGAATATGTAAGATGACAGTGCCAACTATAGTGGCGGTAGAATCGTTAAAAGATTGAAGAATTGCGTCGGTTTTGGACATGCAATTATTTGGGAGGGCTAATTGGTCATACGCATGGGTGGAGATGATATTGATACTAGCACCCCCATCAATAATAACCCGCTTGATGTGAGTTTGATCAACATAGGATGTGATGAAAAGGGCAGCATCCTGATCTTCTAGATTAGAGGTAGGAATTTCAAAATCACTAAAGGTAATGGAGGCGATGGTGGGTAATGATTGGACTAAGGCAGCTAATAGTTGAGGGTCTTCGGGTTGAACCTCTACCGCCTATAAAGCTTTGATTAAAGCTTGGCGATGGTTTGGAATGCTTTGAATGAGGTAATATAAGGACATCTTTACAAGGGTTGGTGAATTTGTTTCACCATGGAATCACGAATTACCTCTGAAGATGTTGGATGGGATGTGCCCAAGATTGAAATCTTAGGTTTAAGTGATTGAGAAGGTTTGACAAAAAGGTATGTCTAAGGAATAGAAACCTTCTCTTTTCCTTTATCTTTTAATGTTTGTGACCTGGTGGCCACATTAATGGTGTTAATCTCAAATAAAGGGGAGGAAGGAGGTAAAGGGACCATAGTCTGATGATGGGATTTTGATGAAGGTGAGGAGGTTTGAGAGGTATGGGAAGGTGTCAAAGGTTTGTCGAAAGAATATTCAACAAGAAGGGTGTCTTTTTCCATGTATTGGCAAATGACAACCTTAAGGGCACAACAATTTTTAGTGTCATGTCCAGGTGTGCAATGATATAGGCAAATTTGGGTGTCATCAAACCATAATGGTTTTGATCCAAGAGGTTTAAATGGTTTAATAGGTGAGAGAGTGATGCTAGAGGATTGTAACAATTGACATAGCGAAAAAGCATAGGAACCCGCCAATGGGTCTACACTTGTTTTTGTAATAGATGTTGACAACTTCTATTTTATAAGAGTCATTGAGGGAGTTTTTCGTACCACCTTTTTAGTTGGTGGTGTGGCTACTTGTGTAGATAACACTTTTTTGGTGGGAGGTGCTGAGTTTTTTGGAGGAAGTATATTTTTAATGGGTAAAGGTAGCAAGGGAGGCAATTTGTTTTTGTTAGATGTTGGAGTAGGAAGCACTCATATTAAGGTAGAAGAGTGTGGGCCCAAAATAGAAGGCAATGGTGATGGTGGGGGAGGAGTTCTCCGACGTGGTTTAGTAGCCTTCTTTAATATGATGTGAGGACCACTAGTATGGGGGGTGAGGTTCAAGTCTACCTTCACTTGTGGGTGAGTGAGGTTAGGTACGGGGTGAACACCAAGAGATTTAACATGTTTTGGTATGGTGGTCGCTTGTGACTGTTTAGGTTCAGATGTGAATGGTTGAGCTTCCGAGTTATTATAAGTAGAAGCCTGATCTTTGTCAGTGACTTTAGGATGATTTTCCACAAAAGGGTTGATAGTACGAGATAAAGTAGGATATGTAAGATAAGGAGCTTTAAGTCACTCCCACCATGCCTCATGCTCGAAGTTCCTCAAATGGAGAAATCCTAAGTTCTCAGCCAATCAAGAGAATGGTTTTGAAGATGTTGGATGAGGCTTTAGTTTTTTAGAAGATGTGGGTGGTTGTGAGACTGGAAATGTGTTAGATACGGTGATCTAGGGCCACAGGTGAAAAAGGGCCATTATTAGATCCTCTTCGGTCAAAGTAGGTGAAGAGACAAGTTCTTCTCTTGGTGGAGAAGGAATTAGAGAATGTGGCTCCTCAAGAGGATAAAGGGCAGGGATGATCGCACCTTCTACTTGTGGTCAAAGAACGGGAAAAGTATGATCTTTCATAGGTAATAGGATGGATGAGGGCAGGGCTAGTGGCGTTGGTATCGTCAAAGCATCCTCCAATATAGGAGAGTTCAAAGTAGACTCTTCTATGCGTACAAGGGGGGAGGATGGAGGACTAAGAGGAGAAGAAGGTCCTTCCACTCGTAGAGGAGAAATAGGAGAAGAAGGCTCTTCTACCTGTGATGGACAAATAGGAGAAGAAGGCTCTTTTACTTGTGGTGGACAAATAGGTTGACTAACCTCTTCAAACTGTGGGAGAGGTTGGTTAGGAATAAAAGGAGAAACCATGTCAACCGTGCATATATTACGCTCTTGGGAGTCATCAGCCATGGTTTGTACATTGTTTTGGCTAGGGGGATGGTTAGGGAATGGTTGTCTAAAGATGTCTATGTTTTTGTTAGGCAACGCATTTTGGTTATCCAAGACAAGTTGAGGGTTTTGCAATTGTCTGTGTCATGACCTTTGACATGATGATAATTACAGAAGTCATTCTCCCTATACCATGCTGGAATGGCTCACGAGGGATCAAATTGAGGTGTTGGTCAAATTTGAGGGAGGTTAAGGACTCCCTACTTTACTATTTTATCCAACACAGAAGCGTATGATTCTCCTATTGGAGTATATTGACGTTGTATGTATCATTGTTGGAATTGTCATGTAATGCTTTGTGATGTGGAGGGTTTGGATTGGTTAGTTGTGGTAGATGACGATGATCTAAGTACCACAAAATTTTCTGATCCCTTGGACTTGGAATTGGAAGAAGAAGATTTGGATGAAGGGTCATTTGATTTTGCATTAGTATTTTTACTACGCAATTTCACTTTGTTTTCTTTGACAACACGGAGTTCAAGTTTCCTAGCCATGGTGAAAGCTTCGTCAAATGTACGGAATGTTTGGACCCACAAAGTGGATGAGATGTGTTTGGCACATGCTTGTGAAAAGAGCTCAATGAGCTCAAGTTGAGGTAAATAAAAGGAGAGTTGGTTGATTAAACTTCTCCATCGAGCAATGAAATCAGCTATTGATTCATCATCGAATTGTCTAATAGAATATAGGTCTGTGATGGAGACCTTTTTAGTGATGTTGAATGAAAAGTGGTTTAGAAATAGTTGAGCTAGTTGAGTGAAGGTAAAAAGAGAATGACTGGTAATAGAACTATACCAATCAAGGGTGGTGCCAGAAAGTGACATGGGGAATGTGCAAAGTAAAAACGCATCATCATGTGCTATAAGGTAGCAAGCGTGTCTAAACGCTCGTAGATGTTGTTGTGGGTCCTCTTTACTCTAAAAATGCGTAAATTTTGGGAGTTCCCATTGGCTAGGATATGGTCGAATAGGGACTAAAGGATGGATAGGTTCATTACAGATTTGTTCATATGAAAGAACACTCTTTGAATCTGAAACAGATGTCTCAAGGTTGGACATCTTATCCATCAGCATCTTGATTAGATAAGCTGATGGATTGGCAAGAGGGGCACCCATTAGATTGTAGGGTACCTGGAAGACGTTGGGAGGGATGTAAGACGTGCTAGGTTGCATTTGTATAGACACAACATATTGATAATTTGTTATGGGGACTGATGTTGATGTCAAGGGGACTTGTACCATGGAGTTGGGGGGAAAACATTGACTAGGTGCCACCAAAGTAGGTTGGATGATGGCAACACTAGTTAGAGGATAGGTATTTACTCTTGTATTTATGGGTGCAAGAGTGGGTGGGATGGAAACTATCAAGTTTTTAAAAGGTGTTGAACTTGTTTGAATTGTTTGCGGTTGAGGGGGTACGAAAACCCCAATAGAGGTAGGTCTAGAAATCGAAGGGGAGGCCAACTCTTGAACATTGGTGGTGGTTGGGTTATTAGTTGAGGCAATGGCCTAAGTACCCATGGGTTGAGTAACAGAGGCTGTTGATATATTTTCCATTTCAAATAAGGAAGTTGGCATCCCAAGAATAGGGTTACCTGAAGGATCTCAAATTTGGCTTCTCGTGAGGTAGTGTTGGAGAGCCTGGACGTTGAGGTCAAGGAATATCTCAAAGTCTTGATCCCATGTAGGAACAATAGGTGGTTGGTTCGAGGTTGGAGTATGCTTAGTGTCTGAAGGATACTTCAGGACTTGTTATGAAGGGTGAAGGTGGAAGTGGTTGTTGCCTTGCGTGGTCAACAAGAGTTTTAGCTTGACTACGTGTCAGAACCATTCAAGGAAAAATTTATTCAGGTTATAAAAACTTTATATTCCAGTCTCAAAATTCTAGAATTTATGTTTGACAGCCAAAAAGTTAGGTTTTGAACTTGTTGTTTTGAAAGAAATATTTTTGACAGTGACCGACGTTGGTTAAATAATCGATGTCATTTATGAAGAGTTGTTGAGGTCAGTGGTATAACTGATGTCGGTGAGATGAGTTGCCGACGTCGGTGGAAAATCTGATGTCGGTGTCTATGTATTTATAAAAACATAGAAAACTAATATTTTTGAAAAAAAAAGATAAATTCTGAGTTGTTTTTGGATCTCAGAATGCGACCTCACTAGCTCAAAAGATCAGATACAGTCAGAAAAATAGATGATGGCAAGCAACCTCTAAACATTAAATTACTAAGAATGAATTTTAGAGTTGTGGTGGCTTATGCCTTAGAAGAGTATGTTTGGGAATTGGGCTTTTAGAACAGGTCCTAAAGAGGAAGTCTATGGTTGGTTTCGGATTATGTTTTGGTGCTCAAAAATCTGTATTAGATTTCGTACGTGGCCTCATGCTATGAGCTTGCTCCCCTCACTTAACGAACCTAGAGCCGAGATGGGCCGCTTAGCCAATATATACTTCACCTATAGTTTATACTCTGCCAAAGAACAGAGTGGGTCCTCCTCTTGGTGGTGAAATCCAAGTAGGATCACTGAGAAGGGTAAGGTATCCACTAGGTGATGAAATCCTAGATGGGCCTTGTCTCAGGTGAGTTTAGATGTTTGATTGTGAAAGTGGTCAGGTTGTGTAACATATGTGTACTACAATTTATTCATAATGCATTTTAATTACTAAGTGTTAGGGCTAAATATGCATTCAAGAAGGAATGAAATGCAATAGTGTTTTAACCCAAATTGAAATGTTTTGTTTAGATGAAAACAAGTGGAGAAAAGGTTAAGAGCATGAATTTTCACTAATCTAAGATGCAGATAAGAGGGACAAGAAGAAAAAGAAAGACGTTCTTTTTAACTCCTGCTTATGGTTTCTTTTTGAAATAAAGAGATAGAAGAAGGATGAAAAAAGAGAATTCTCCCTGATGCAACTATATGAAAATTGGATTTTAGAAGAAATGAACCCAAGGAAAACTCTAGGGGTCCCACCGGGCATGCTAGAATGTTTCTTCTTATTTTTGTGCTTTTACATTCAAAAGAAGGAAGAAACTACAAATAATGGTCAGGGGTCAGATGATACCCAAATTAAGTTGCCCACCATATCCAGATGTTGTAGGAGTTCCTCTTTGGCTGTGGAGGAAGAAACCTGTAGAGAGAAAGAGACTCAAACAAAAAAAATGTTAGATAGATATATGGTGGACTGCCAAGCAACGCTCAGTCCCAAAAGCATAAAAACTTCCTTGAGGGATGACAGTCCACTATTTGATAAAAAGATTGTTGTATAAAGAGAAATAATGAAAGACTAAGAAAGAGAAAGTAGACAACGTGTACCTATTCTTTGCAATCAATCTGTCAAAGTCACTGATGTCGGTAGTCTTGCCAGCATCGGTTGGTAAATATGTTGACATCAGTTATGTTATCGATGTCAATAGGGGCAGTGGGCTTTTGGATGGGTTTCAGGTTTATGTGTGTGGTCGATAGAGAAGTTTGGGAGTTTTAGGCTCTGTGCAAGGTTGTAAGACAGTGAATACAGTCTAAAAGGGAGCAAAGATAGAGGACAGGGGTGGAAAGAGAATAAGAATGAGAGGAAGGATTTTCAGCCTTTCTAGGAAGAAAGTCGGGTTTCCTCTCAATAGTACTCAAAAATATTCAATGGAAACTGATTACCACTGCCTCTAAAATATGAAATGAAATAGAAGAATACTTAGCTCTGATTAAAGGAGAACCAGAGGTGTCAGGATGTTTGTTCCTGATGCAGTTGATGTAGAAGAATTCGTACAACCTTCCAATCCAATGTCTGGAGTGAATTCTGTAGAGTTTTTGTAGCCTAGAGAGTGATGATAGGATTTTGATGCTTAGTCTCAAAGCATCTGCGTCGATCTTTCAGAGTTTGGGAGTAAGAGAATTCAGATTCGGGCCACCAGCTAAGGTTAGAATGTAGTTTTAAGTAACCAATGTCAATGATCCCACCAGCATCGATTGATGGTTAACCGACGTCGGTGGCTAGAGAATGGGTAAAAAGGCTATTTTTAGCCTTTTGCCCATTCCTCCATCTGCCAAGTTCAGTTGTCATTGGTGAACGGTTGAAAGGCAGGTTTAATAGGCGTGAGATTTAGTGAGAGAGTTGGAATAGGTCTTAGGTAATTATGATTTGGAGGACTTAGTCATAGGGTGATAAATGGTCTAAGGGTGAGGTATCCAAGGTGAGGTGTCTAGGGTGATGTCATTAATATAAAATAAGTAATTTATTTTAAATTAATAAAGTGTGCAAGGGACCAAGGGTAGTCGACACAATTTTGGTGTCTACATTTTCCCCTTTTTGTCTTATTAGTTGTTTTAATGGACTGCAAGACAAAAATAGGAGTAAGTTGCCCTAGGTATGGGATAAGGTGTAGGTTGTCCCAAGTATGGGATGAGGTATTCCCCCTTAAAGTGAGAGTCAAGGGAAGGTGACCTGATATCGGGTGCCGATTTGATAGGTAGTGGATGGGTATGGTGAAGTTGGAGTGTTAACGCTGTAATAGTTGAGATTGCACGTATACCACTTCACGTGATAGGTAGGTCAAATTATCACAGGCAAGGTCAAGGAGTACAATTTGCTAACTATTCGTGAGGTAGCATATATGTAATCAAAACAATCAAGGCAAATTTGTCTCGAAAGTGGTCATGGTCTGAGGAGATAGTCGTGATCTTCAAGGTCATTGGTCGAGTCAGGCTAAGATATAAGTCATGTCAAGTGGTGTGTGTTGTGGTCAGGGAGATGTATGTGATCTCTAATGTGCCCCATGAGAAGTTTAGGTAACTCATTCAGTGTCAGGGCTGATTGTTTGGTCATGATTTTGGGTTGGTATAGATAGTTGGTCCATTAGATGGACAGATGAAGGAATGGCCGAGCTAACCTCAAAAGACCCCATGTCAACTGAGTGCTGCCTACATAACCCCTGTTTGAAGGGCCTCAGGCCAATGTAGTTCTCCCAAAAGGGAAGAAGAGAGTCGATTATGGATTGGATTTGACTAGGTTAAGTCAAGGTTAAAGGTGAAATGGTTTGTCCATTAGGTAGATGAACAAATGAATGGCCGACGTCATTAGGGAGATGAATGGGCAAATGGCCGAGCTAACCCCAAAAGACTCTGTGTCAACTGAGTGCTGCCTACATAACCCCTATTTTAAGGGCCTCAGGCCAATGTAGTTCTCCCCAAAAGAGAAGATAGAGTCAAAGAGGTCGATAATTGGTTTGGTCATGTTAATGGTTTAGCACTTCCCATATGTCTAATGGTACTTGCTTGAAATAATGAGTGTATGATGATGTTACAGCCTTTTCCATATTATGTGATGGTGTATTCTGTAACATAGGTTATGTGGTTTTTCATCCCTAGCAATTTTCCATATTGGTGATGGATATATGCTAAAAATGAAATGTATGTATTTATGCTTCAGCACTTTTCATATTGGTGATGATATATGCTTGACATGAATTGTTTTTGGTTGTTAGTTTCCATGTGTATTGTTTTCCATAGAAACTAATGTGAATGGGATATGATAATTTATATAACACAAATTGATATTTGCATTAAATAAATCATGAGGTTATGTTAATGGTTAGAAATGTTTTGGTTTGGTTTAGAAAATGATTTGGTTGGATGTGACAAAGGTATGTAAGAAGTGAAAGGTGTTTTGTTCTTTCATTGATAGGGACCATAATGGTAGCATAGATAGGGTTGTTGCAAACAAAATCCCCATTAATGCATTACATCATTGACCATTGTTTGTGTTAGAGAAGTATTTAAATCACTTGATGTTAAGTGAGCTCAAAATCCCTTGGGCATGTTGGGGTAATAGGTTTGATTATGTGAGGTGTGAGGATAGCGTAACCCTTTTTAGCAAGGATAACTTTGCCCCTTTTATAGGTGACCTTGAGAATGACTATAGGAAAGTCCATGACTTTATATATATATATATATATATATATTTGGTAGACTGATCAATGCGGGAAGTCTATGTGGGGATGTTGTTTTGCTTTGTGGTCATATGTGAAGCTGAGCAATGGGGGAAGCTTCTGAGAGAGTGATATTTGTAGCAAAATTTGGGTATAGCCATCCTTCGATGGAGTGGTCTATATTCTGCTTTGTATGGTTGAATGTCTTTGAATAGCTGTCCTTCAAGGGAGCAGTCTATTAATTACAGCAATAATGCAGCTGTCCTTCAAGGGAGCAGTCTACATTTATAGTTTATGACCTTTGAATAGGCATCTCAGTTTTATATGGTTTTGTAGACTAAAGTTTTAGTCATGGACTAGACTATAGAGGTCTAAGGGTTTCCTTTTTAGTAGTACAAAGCATTAATGCAAAAAGGATTAACTAATGTTTATGGGGAAAAAGGGTTGAAAGGAATAGGAATGAGGATGACAGGGGTTGCTCAAGGGATGAGCTCAAGTTAAATATCAAGTTAATGAGTACTTGATTAACAGTAGAATGGTCACAGATGCAAGGCATTAAGGGGCTCAGGTTCTGGCCAGTCTTCAAGAGAAGATAGACGATAAGTCTCTGATCCATACTTGTGCATTATGATATAAGGTCCGAGCCAATTAGGAGCAAACTTGCCTTGTTTACGTCTTTCCATATTGGTAACGTGTTGGTTTTCTTTAAGGATGAGATCCCTGATTTTGAAATCTCGCTCTTTCAAATTTTTGTTATAGGCACGTTTGATGCAATTTTTGTAGATATGAAGATGATTAATAGCAGCAAGATGACGTTCGTCAAATAACTCGAGTTGAGATAATCGATCTTGACAAAAGTCATCATTAGAAAGTATGTCATGAAAAGAGATGCATAGAGAAGGTATTTGTACTTCAAGAGGAAAGACGGCCTCAGTTCCATACACTAAAGAGAAAGGTGTAGCACCCGTATGGGTTTGAATGCTAGTGCAGTAGGCCCACAAAGTGAAGGAAATGTGAATGTGTCAATCCCTTCCAGTGTCGTTGACCACCTTCATTAGGATTTTAGTTAAGATTTTGTTAGAAGCATCTGCCTGTCCATTGGCTTATGGGTAATAAGGCGAGGAGAAGCTGTATTTGATGCCAAAAGAGTCACAAAGTTTTTGAATGGTTTTGTTTTTGAAAGATTTGCCATTATCGGTGATGATTTTGTGGGGTACACCGAAACGATAGATGATGTGGTGGTTGATGAAGTCGACAATTTTGTCAGCTTTATGGAGATGAAGGGAACAACTTCCACCCATTTAGTGAAATATTCAGTTACGGTGATAATAGACTGATGTCAGAGAGATGAATGAGGGCTAATCTCGCCGATTAGATTTAAGCCCCATTGTGAAAAGGGCCAGAAATCCTTAGCAACTTGTAAAGCATGGCTAGGGATGTGAAGTAAGTTAGTGTGTTGTTGGCATTTGATACAATGTTGAACATAGTCACTGTAGTCTTGGTAAAGAGTGGGCCAATAATATCCCAGGCGAAGGATGCATTTTGCAACTGAGTTACCACTGAAATGTCCTCCACAAATCCCATCATGAACTTGTTTAATGGCATGAGATGTTTCAGTGGAGGTTAGACATTGAAGAAGGATGCCATCGAAACCTCTTTTGTAGAGAAGGCCCCCTAGCATGGTATATCAAGCAGTACTCTTGATAAAATCCCGTCGTGCATTGCTAGAGAGATCAGGAGGAATGATAGAAAAAGTTAAGTAGTCAACAAGTTGTTTATACCAAACATTGTGTGGACTAGAGTCGTTATTGCCGACAAAGTTGATGTCAGTGGAAATATATGAAGGTAACACCAAACGATGTACCGTGGCATAACTTCTCGAAGAAGAAGATGAAGATGGTATGCATGAGGTGAGAGAGGCCATAGTGTCGGCAAACTTATTCGTAGAGCGTGGAATAGTTTTCTAGAGATAATGGTCGAAAGACTCTAGTAATGTGTCAACACGGTGTTTATACCTTTGCAAAACTTCATTTTTACAAAGAAATGAACCGTTAATTTGATTAACGACTAGTTGTGAGTCGCCAAAGATGTTGATTGTCTTGATTCCTAAGAAAAGGGTAGTTTGAAGCCCCAAAATTAAGGCTTCATAGTTAGCCATGTTATTGGTGCATTCGAAGTCAAGTTTAAAAGATAGAGGCATGGGCTCACCATCGTGAGGGATGAGAATGACCCCCACACCCCCACCATGTTGACATTTAGATCCGTCAAAGAACATTGTTATTTGATAGATGATGTCATCAGTGGAAAGTGTGGCGATAGATTCATCAGAAAATTCACAATGAGAGGGTTGGTTGTCAAGTAGAGGGGCATCTGCTAGTTGGTCAGTGATTGTTTGCCCCTTTATGGACTTTTGTTGAATGAATTCCAAATCAAACTCAGCAAGAAGCATGAGCCAACAAGCCATACATTGGTTTTGGTATGGCTTAGAATGCATGTATTTGAGAGGGTTGGTGTGGGTGATGACATAAGTTTTGTGATTGAGGAGATAATGATGGAGTTTAGACGCGGCAAAGACTAATGCCAAACAAAGTTTTTTGGTATGAGTATACCAATTTTCATAATAAATAAGCGTTTGGCTTATGTAATAAACTGCTTGCTCATGATGTTGTTCATCTCAATGCGCGATCATGGCACCTAAGGAATGATTCATTGCTAAAATGTAAAGATAGAAGGGTTGATCTTCTTTAGGTGGAATAAGGACTGGTGGAGAGACAAGATAATGCTTAAGATCCTCAAAAGCCTTTTGGCAATCCTTATCCCAATTAAAGGAGACATCCTTCTTGAGGAGGTGATGAAAGGGTTGTCATCGGTTAGAAAGCTGCGAGATGAAGCGATGAATAGATTGAAGCTTCCCTTGCAGGCTGTGAAGTTGCTTTAGATTTTTAGGTTGTAGCATCTCGAGTATAGCTCAAATCTTAGTGGGATCAATCTCAATGCCACAAAGAGAAATGATGAAGCCTAAAATCTTCCCTAAGAGAACCCCAAAGACACATTTCTTGGGGTTTAGTCAAACATTGTATTGGAGGAGGTGAGTGAATATGATTTTGAGAATGGTTAAATGGTCATGACGGAGCTTGGATTTCCCAAGCAGTTTATGGCACATTGATATGTGGCGCCTGCATTTTTAAGGCCAAAAGGCATGACCCTATAGCAAAATGTCCCCCATGGGGTGATGAAGGTGGTTTTGTGTTGATCTTCTGGTGCAATCAAGATTTGATTATATCCTGAAAATCCATCCATGAGTGATAACATCTCATGATCGGCCGTAAGATCAACAAGTTGGTCGATGTTAGGTAAAGGAAAGTCATCTTTTAGGCAGGCTAGGTTGAGGTCCCAATAATTGGTACAAATTCGGATTCCCCCAGTTGGTTTTGTGACAGGGATGATGTTTGACACCCATTGTGGATAATCAATGGGTTGGATAAATGAGATAGAGAGAAGATGTTGAAGCTCCTCTTTGACAAGGAGTGCAATGCGAGGATGCATCTTGTGAAGCTTTTGCCTAACAGGCTTAGCTTCTGGGTTTATGACTATGTTATGAATGACAATGTTGGGATCAATACCAGGCATATCACTATAGGACCAAGCAAATGCTTTGATATGGTTTGTAAGGAATTTGGTATAGTCAATTTATTCCTTGGCATCCAAAGATTGATCAATCTTTAACATGTGACGAATATCGAAAGATGGGAGGTTAATGTCAATGGTTGATTCATTTAACATAACCTACATTTCTGAAGGAAGTGATACTTGAATGAAAGAATCATCCACACCCATGTAGGTGAGTATGGAATCATCGTCCATGCATTGGACGGTGCTGATAGTAGAAGATTCATCGTCTATCATGTCTAGATAGATGAGAGGAAGAGACCTATATACCCCACCTAGTTGATAGGTCAGGGGTTCCAAGCGAATGGCGTTTATGGAAAAAAAAATAAAAGGGATGGAGACCACCAACTCCATGGGTGAGGATGGGTGAATAGGCGAGGTTGGAGGAGATTGTTCTATGATAATTTCATGGTGAGGGTTATTAGAGGTTTCTGTAGGTTCTTCAAAACCCAAGCCATGTCGTTTCTTGGCATTTTTTATGGCCTCATTATTTGGAGGCTCAATGGGTTGGTGGGAACCTTGTTCATAGCATCCAAAACCAAATCCCTTCCATGCACACCTATAAAAATAGGTGTGAGCGAAGCTAGGGTTACTGAGAAAGGAGAAATCGAAAGTGAATAGTTGGTGTGATGAAAGAAGATTTCCATCAGTAGGAGCTCGATCTAGCCCTCCATAGATGAGATTTGTTTGAAGAGTAGGAGGACCATATGGAATGACCATTCTAATTTGATGGTCATAATTTGGGTTGTGATGAAGTTGTCCATATTCCTGAGGAGTTTGGAATATGTCCAGGTTAAGCAAATGGTAGTCCCCAAGTGAAAGCCACTGGAAGGTATCTTCCATGGGATCTTTTGTAGTAACTTGAGGAGGAATAGGTGCAACCTACATTTGAAAACTTATTGATGCTTCTATGGATGGAGGTGGCATTTGGGTCGATAAGTTGTATTACATGTTTTTAAGGGAGAAGGGTCAGCAGGAATGATGTGAACCTGTCCCTCATGTTCAAATTTGACACAACAATGTAGTGTCGAAGGGACACAAGTCATGGCACAAATCTAAAGTCGCCCCAACAACATGTTGTATTCGAACTCCCCCTCAATGATGTATAAATGTTTTGGGACTATTTGCGGGCCAACACGAATATGCAAGATGACGGTGCCAACTGTAGTGGTGGTAGAATCGTTAAAAGATCAAAGAATTGCATCGGTTTTGGACATGCAATTATTTGGGAGGGCTAATTGGTCATACGCATGGGTGGAGATGATATTGATACTAGCACCCCCATCAATCATAACCTATTTGACGTGAGTTTGATCAACGTAGGCTGTGATGAAAAGGGCAGCATCCTGATCTTCCATATTAGAGGTAGGAATTTCAGAATCACTAAAGGTAATGGAGGCGATGGTGGGTAATGATTGGAATAAGGTAGCTAATGGTTGAGGGTCTTCGGGTTCAACCTCTACCACCTGTAAAGCTTTGATTAAAGCTTGGCAATGGTTTGGAGAGATTTGAATGAGGTCATATAAGGACATCTTTACAGGGGTTTGGTGAAGTTGTTTCACCATGGAATCACGAATTACCTCTGAAGATGTTGGATGGGATGTGCCCAAGATTTAAACCTTAGGTTTCAGTGGTTGAGAAGGTTTGGCAAATGGGTATGTCCAAGGAATAGAAACCTTCTCTTTTCTTTTATCTTTTAATGTTTGTGACCCGGTGGCCACATTAATGGTGTTAATCTCAAATAAAGGGGAGGAAGGAGGTAAAGGGACCATAGTCTAATGATGGGAGTTTGATAAAGGTGAGGATGTTTGAGAGGTATGGGAAGGTGTCGAAGGTTTGTCGAAAGAATATTCAACAAGAAGGGTGTCTTTTTCCATGTATTGGCGAATGACAACCTTAAGGGCACAACAATTTTTAGTGTCATGTCCAGGTGTGCGATGATATAGGCAAATTTGGGTGTCATCGAACCATAATGGTTTGATCCGAGAGGTTGAAATGGTTTAATAGGCGGGAGAGTGATGCTAGAGGATTGTAACAATTGACGTAGCAACAAAGCATATGAACTTGCTAATGGGTCTACGCTTGTTGTTATAGTAGATGTTGATAACTTCTATTTTATAAGAGTCGTTGAGGGAGTTTTTCGTACCACCTTTTTAGTTGGTGGTGTGGCTACTCGTGTAGATGACACTTTTTTGGTGAGAGGTGCCGAGTTTTTCAAAGGAAGCATATTTTTAATGGGTAAAGCTAGCAAGGGAGGCAATTTGTTTTTGTTAGATGTTGGAGTAGGAAGCACTCCTATTAAGGTAGAAGGGTGTGGGCCCAAAATAGAAGGCAATGGTGATGGTGGGGGAGGAGTTCTCCGACGTGGTTTATTAGTCTTCTTTAATACAGTGTGAGGACCACTAGTATGGGGGGCGAGGTTTAAGTCTACCTTCACTTGTGGGTGAGTGAGGTTAGGTACGGGGCGAACACCAAGAGATTTAACTTGTTTTGGTATGGTAGTCGCTTGTGAGTGTTTAGGTTCAGATGTGGATGGTTGAGCTTCTGAGTTATTAGACATAGAATCCTGATATTTGTTGGCAACTTTAGGATGATTTGCTGCAAAAGGGTTGATAGTACGAGATGAAGTAGGATGTGTAAGATAAGGAGCTTTAAGTCGCTCTCACAATGCCTCATGCTTGAAGTTCATCAAATGGAGAAATCAAAAGTTCTCAGCCAATCGAGAGAATGGTTTTGAAGATGTTGGACAAGGATTTAGTTTTTTAGAAGATGTGGGTGGTTGTGAGACTGGAAATTTGTTAAATGCGGTGATCTCAGGCCACATGCAAGAAGGGCCATTACCAGATCCTCTTCGGTCGAAGTAGGTGAAGAGACAAGTTCTTCTCTTGGTGGAGAAGGAATTGGAGAATGTGGCTCCTCAAGAGGATAAAGGGCAAGGATGATCATACCTTCTACTTGTGGTCGAAGAATGGGAAAAATATGATCTTCCATAGGTAATAGGAAGGATGAGGGCGGGGCTAGTGGCGTTGGTATCGTCAAAGCATCCTCCAATATAAGAGAGTTCAAAGTAGACTCTTTTGTGCATACAAGGGGGGAGGATGGAGGACTAAGAGGAGAAGAAGGTTCTTTCACTCGTGGATGAGAAATAGGAGAAGAAGGCTTTGCTATCTGTGATGGACAAATAGGAGAAGAAGGCTCTTTTACCTGTGATGGAAAAATAGGAAAAGAAGGCTCTTCTACTTGTGGTGGACAAATAGGTTGACTAACCTCTTCAAACTGTGGGAGAGGTTGGTTAGGAATAAAAGGAGAAACCATGTCGATTGTGCATATATTACGCTCTTGGGAGTCATCGACCATGGTCTGTATGTTGTTTTGGCTAGGGGGATGGTTAGGGAATGGTTGTCTAAAGATGTCTATGTTTCGGTTAGGCGACGCATTTGGGTTATCTAAGACAACATCCCCCTTGTCTAACATATCCTGAATAACATTCTTGAGGGTTTTGCAATTATCTATGTCATGACCTTTGACATGATGATAATTACAGAAGTCATTCTCCCTATACCATGCTGGGATGGCTCGCAATGGATCAAATTGAGGTGGTGGTCAAATTTGAGGGAGGTTAAGGACTCCTTGCTTTACTAGTTTATCCAACACATAAGTGTATGATTCTCCTATTAGAGTATATTGATGATGTACGTATCATTGTTGGAATTGTCGTGTAATGCTTTGTGATGTGGAGGGTTCGGATTGGTTAGTTGTGGTAGATGATGATGATCTAAGTACCACAACATTTACTGAATTCTTGGACTTGGAATTGAAAGAAGAAGATTTGGATGAAGGGTCATTTGATTTTGCATTGGTATTTTTACTACGCAGTTTCACTTTGTTTTCTTTGACAACACAGAGTTCAAGCTTCCTAACCATGGTGAAAGCTTCATCAAATGTATGGAATGTTTAGACCCACAAAGTGGATGAGATGTGTTTGGCACATGCTTGTGAAAAGAGCTCAATGAGCTTAGGTTGAGGTAAAGAAAAGGAGAGTTGGTTGATTAAACTTCTCCATCGAGCAATGAAATCAGCTATTGATTCATCGTCAAATTTTCTAATAGAATATAGGTCTGTGACAGAGACCCTTTTAGTGATGTTGATTGAAAAGTGGTCAAGAAATAGTTGAGCTAGTTGAGTAAAGGTAAAAAGAGAATGACTAGTAATAGAACTATACCAATCAAGGGCAGCACCAGAAAGTGACATGGGGAATGTGCGAAGTAACAATGCATCATCATGTGCTATAAGGTAGCAAGCGTGTCTAAATGCTCGTAGATGTTGTTGTGGGTCATTTTTACTCTGAAAATGAGTAAATTTTGGGAGTTCCCATTGGCTAGGATATGATCGAATAGGGACCGAAGTATGGATAGGTTCATTACAGATTTGTTCATATGAAAGAACACTCTTTGAACCTGAAATAGATGTCTCAAGGTTGGACATCTTATCCATCAGCATCTTGATTAGATCAGCTGATGGATTGATAGGAGGGGCACCCCCTAGATTGTAGGGTACCTGGAAGATGTTGGGAGGGACATAAGATGTGCTAGGTTGCATTTGTATAGGCGTAACATATTGATAGTTTGTTATGGGGACTGATGTTGAGGTCAAGGGGACTTGTGCCATGGAGTTGGGGGGCACAAATTGACTAGGTGCCACCAAAGTAGGTTGGACGGTGGCAACATTAGTTAGTGCATAGGTATTTACTCTTGTATTTATGGGTGCAAGAGTGGGTGGGATAGAAACTATCAAGTTTTGAAAAGGTGTTGAACTTGTTTGAATTGTTTGCGGTTGAGGGGGTACGGAAACCCCAATGGAGGTAGGTCCAGAAATGGAAGGGGAGGCCAACTCTTGAACATTGGTGGTGGTTGGGTTATTAGTTGAGGCAATGGCCTGAGTAACCATAGGTTGAGTAATAGAGGCTATTGATATATTTGCTATTTTAACTAAGGAAGTTGGCATCCCAAGAACAGGGTTACCTAAAGGATCTCACATTTGGCTTCTCATGAGGTAGTGTTGGAGAGCCTTGACGTTGAGGTCAAGGAATCTCTCAAATTCTTGATCCCTTGTGGTAACAATAGGTGGTTGGTTCGAGGTTGGAATACGCTCAGTGTCTGAAGGATACTCCATAAGAGGACTTGTTATGAAGGGTGAAGGTGGAAGTGGTTGTTGCCTTGTGTGGTCAACAAGAGTTTTAGCTTGACTATGTGTCAGAACCATTCAAGGAAAAATTTATTCAGGTTTTAAAAACTGTATATTCTAGTCTCAAAATTCGAGAATGTATGTTTGACAGCTAAAAAGTCGGGTTTTGAACTTGCTATTTTGAAAGAAATATTTTTGACAGTGACCGACGTCGGTTAAATAACTGATGTCGGTTATGAAGAGTTGGTGAGGTCGGTGGTATAACTGATGTCAGTGAGATGAGTTGTGGACGTCGGTGGAAAAGTTGATGTCGGTGTATGTGTATTTCTAGAAACACAAAAAACTGATATTTTTGAAAAAAAAAGATAAATTCTGAGTTGTTTTTGGATCTCAAAATGTGACCTCACTAGCTCAAAAGATCAGATACAGTCAGAAAAATAGATGATGGCAAGCAACCTCTAAACTTTAAATTCCTAAGAATGAATTTTATAGTTGTGGTGGCTTATGCCTTAGAAGAGTATGTTTGGGAATTGGGCTTTTAGAACAGGTCCTAAAGAGGAAGTCTATGGTTGGTTTTGGATTATGTGTTGGTGCTCAAAAATTTGTATTAGGTTCTGTACGTGGCCTGGTGTTAGGAGCTTGCTCCCCTCACTTCACGAACCCATAGCTGAGCTAGATCGCTTAGCCAATATATACTTCACCTATAGTTTATACTCTGCCAGAGAATAGAGTGGGTCCTCCTCTTGGTGGTGAAATCCAAGTAGGATCGCTAGGAAGGGTAAGGTATCCGCTAGGTGATGAAATCCTAGATAGGCCATGTCTCAGGTGAGTTTAGATGTTTGATTGTGAATGTGGTCAGGTTGTGTAACATATGTGCACTACAATTTATTCATAATGCATTTTAATTACTAAGTGTGAGGGATAAATATGCATTCAAGAAGGAATGAAATGCAATAGTGTTTTAACCCAAATTGAAATGTATTGTTTAGATGAAAACAAGTGGAGAAAAGGTTAAGAGTATGAATTTTTACTACTCTAAGATGCAGATAAGAAGGGACAAGAAGAAAAAGAAAGACATTCTTTTTAACTCCTGCTTATGGTTTCTTTTCAAAATAAAGAGATAGAAGAAGAATGCAAAAAGAGAATTTTCCCTAATGCAACTATATGAAAATTGGATTTTAGAATAAATGAACCCAAGAAAAACTCCAAGGGTCCCACCAGGCGTACCAAAATGTTTCTACTCATTTTTTTGCTTTTACATTCAGAAGAAGGAAGAAACTACAGATAATGGTCAGGGGTTAAATGATACCCAAATTAAGTTACGCATTGTATCTAGACATTGTAGGAGCTCCTCTTTGGCTATGGAGGAAGACACCTGTAGAGAGAAAGAGACTCAAACAAAGAAAATGTTAGATAGATATATGGTGGACTGCCAAGCAATGCTCAGTCTCGAAAGCATAAAAACTTCCTTGAGGGATGACAGTCCACTATTTGATAAAAAGATTGTCATATAAAGAGAAATAATGAATGACTAAGAAAGAGAAAGTAGACAACGCGTACCTATTCTCTACAATTAGTCTGTCACAGTCATCGACATTGGTAGTCCTACCGGCGTCTGTTGGTAAATATGCCGATGTCGGTTATGTTACAGATGTCGGTAGGAGAAATGGGCTTTTGGATGGGTTTCAATTTTATGTCTGTGGTCGACAGAGGAGTCTGGGAGTTTTAGGCTCTGTGTAGGGTTGCAAGACAGTGAATAGGGTCTGAAAGGGAGCAAAGATAGAGGACAGGGGTAGAAAGAGAATAAGAATGAGAGGAAGGCTTTTCAGCCTTTTTGGGAAGAAAGTTGGGTTGCCTCTCAATAGTACTCAGAAATATTTAATGGAAACTAATTACCACTACTTCTAAAATACTGAATTGAAATAGAAGAATACTTAGCTCTGATTAGAGGAGAACCAGAGGTGTCAGGATGTTTGTTCCTGATGTAGCTGATGTAGAAGACTTCGTACAACCTTCCAATCCAATGTCTGGAGTGAATTTTGTAGAGTTTTTGTAGCCTAGAGAGTGATGATAGGATTCTGATACTTATTCTCAAAGCATCTGTGTCGATCTTTCAGAGTCTGGGAGTAAAAGAATTTGGATTCAGGCCACCAACCAAGGTTAGAATTTAGTTTTAAGTAACCGACGTCGGCGATCTCGTCGGCATCGACTGACAGTTAACCGATGTCAGCAGCTAGAGAATCGGTAAAAAGGCTATTTTTAGCCTTTTGCCCGTTCTTCCATCTTCCAAGTTCATTTGCTGTTGGTGAACGGTCGAAAGGCGGGTTTTATAGGCACGAGAGTTAGTGAGAGAGTTGGAATAGGTCTTAGGTAGTTATGATTTGGAGGACTTAGTCATAGGGTGATAAATGGTCTAAGGGCGAGGTATCCAAGGTGAGGTGTCTAGAGTGATGTCATTAATTTAAAATAAGTAATTTATTTTAAATTAATAAAGTGTGCAAGGGACCAAGGGGAGTCGACGCAATTTTGGTGTCTACATTTGCCCCTTTTTGTCTTGTTGGTTGTTCTAATGAATTGCAAGACAAAAATAGGAGTAAGTTACCCTAGGTATGGGATAAGGTGTAGGTTTCCCCAAGTATGGGATGAGGTGTTCCCCCTCAAAGTGGGAGTTGAGGGAAGGTAACCTGATATCGGGTGCTAATTTGATAGGCAGTGGATGGGTATGGTGAAGTTGGAGTGTGAACGCTACAATAGTTGAGATTGTGTGTATACCACTTCACATGATAGGTAGATCAAATTGTCACAGGCAAGGTCGAGGAGTGCTAAAATCAAAGTAACTGGGACCCAAATTTTAGTCGTAGCTGATTGGGTTATTCGATCCAAGCTGTAGCTCCAATTGGTCATCGTGTTCCAAGTATCTCGAGCTCAGGAAGTGCTCTTGGAAAACATGAAAAATGTCACAAATATTGGGGATCAACTTGAGCATGATCCATCAATAGGTGTGAGGGTTATAGTGTTGGTTGCGTACAATTTGCTAACTATTCGTGAGGTAGAATATATGCAATCAAAAAAACCAAGGCAAAGTTGTCTCAAAAGTGGTCGTGGTCTGAGGAGATAGCCATGATCTCCAAGGTCATTGGTCGAGTCAAGCTGAGATATAAGTCATGTCAAGTGGTGTGTGTTGTGGTCAAAGAGATGTATGTGATCTCCAATGTGCCCCATGAGAAGTTTAGGTAACTCATTTAGTGTCAGGGCTGATTGTTTGGTCATGATTTTGGGTTGGTATAGATAGTTGGTCCATTAGATGGATGGACGAAGGAATGGCTGAGCTAACCTTAGAAGACCCCATGTCAACTGAGTGCTACCTACATAGCCCCTGTTTGAAGGGCCTCAAGCCAATGTAGTTCCCCCAAAAGGGAAGAAGAGAGTCGATTATGGATTGGGTTTGACTAAGTTAAGTCATGGTTAAAGGTGAAATGGTTTGTCCATTAGGTAGAGAAACAAATGAATGGCTGACATAATTAGGGAGACAAATGGGCAAATGGCTGAGTTAACCCCAGAAGACTCCATGTCAACTGAGTGCTGCCTATATATCCCCTATTTTAAGGGCCTCAGGCCAATGTAGTTCAAATTTTTGTTATAGGCATGTTTGATGTGATTTTGGTAGATATGAAGATGATTAAGAGTGGCAAGACGACATTCATCAAGTAACTCGAGTTGAGCTAATCGATCTTGATGAAAGTCATCGTTAGAAAGTATGTCGTGCAAAGAGATGTATAGAGAAGGTATTTGTACTTCAAGAGGCAAGATGGCCTCAGTTCCATACACTAAAGAGAAAGGTGTAGCACCCATAGGGGTTCGAATGCTAGTGTAGTAGGTCCACAAAGCGAAGGGAATGTGAATGTGCCAATCCCTTCCAGTGTCGTTGACCACCTTCATTAGGATTTTGGTTAAGATTTTGTTAGAAGCCTCTACTTGTCCATTGACTTGTGGGTAATAAGGTGAGGAGAAGCTGAGTTTGATGCCAAAAGACTCGCAAAGTTTTTGAATAGTTTTGTTTTCGAAAGATTTTCCATTATTGGTGATGATTTTGTGGGGTACACCGAAATGACAAATGATATGGTGGTTGATGAAGTTGACTATTTTGTCAGCTTTAGTGGAGATGAGGGGAATAGCTTCCACCCATTTAATGAAATATTCGGTCGCGGTGATAATAGACTGATGTCAGAGAGATGAATGAGGGTTAATCTCACTGATTAGATCTAAGCCCCATTGTGAAAAGGGCCAAAAATTCTTATCAACTTGTAAAGCGTGGATAGGAACGTGAAGTAAGTTAGCATGTTGATGACATTTGATACAATGCCAAAGATAGTCACTGCAGTCTTGGTGAAGAGTGGGCCAATAATAGCCCAGGCGAAGGATGCATTTTGCAACCGAGTTACCACTGAAATGCCCTCCACAAATCCCATCATGAACTTGTTTAATGGCATGAGATGTTTCAGTGGAGGTTAGACATCGAAAGAGGCCATCAAAACCTCTTTTGTAGAGAAGACCCCCTAGCATGGTATATCGAGCAGTACTCTTGATAAAAGCCTGTCGTGCATTGCTAGAGAGATCAGGAGGAATGATAGAAAAAGTAAAGTAGTCAACAAGTTGTTTATACCAAACATCATGTGGATTAGAGTTGATATTGCCGATAAAGTTGATGTCAGTGGAAATATATGAAGGCAATGCCAAACAATGTACCGTGACATAAATTCTTGAAGAAGAAGATGAAGATGGTATGCGTGAGGCGAGAGAGGCCATAGTGTCGACAAACTTGTTCGTAGAGTGAGGAATAGTTTGTAAGAGATAATGGTCGAAAGACTCTAGTAATGTGTCAACACGGTGTTTATACCTTTGTAAAACTTCATTTGTACAAAGAAATGAACTGTTAATTTGATTAACGACTAGTTGTGAGTCGCCAAAGATTTTGATTGTCTTGATGCCTAAGAAAAGGGTAGTTTGAAGCCCCAAAATTAAGGCTTCATATTCAGCCATGTTATTGGTGCATTCGAAGTCAAGTTTAAAAAATAGAGGCATGGGCTCACTGTCGTGAGGGATGAGAATGACCACCACACCCCCACCGTGTTGACATTTAGATCCGTTAAAGAACATTGTCATTTGATAGATGATGGCATCAGTGGAAAGTGTGGTGATAGATTCATCGAGAAATTCACAATGAGAGGGTTGGTTGTCAGGTAGAGGGGCATCTGCTAGTTGGTCAGTGATTGTTTGCCCCTTTATGGAATTTTGTTGAATGAATTCCAAATCGAACTCAGAAAAAAGCATGAGCCAACGAGCCATATGTTGGTTTTGGTATGGCTTAGAATGCATGTATTTAAAAGGGTTGGTGTGGGTGATGACGTAAGTTTTGTGATTGAGGAGATAATGACAGAGTTTAGATGCGGCAAATACTAATACCAAACAAAGTTTTTTGGTATGAGTATACCGAGTTTCGTAATCAATGAGCATTTGGCTTATGTAATAAACTGCTTGCTCATGATGTTGTTCATCTCAATGCACGATCATAGCACCTAATGAATGATTCGTTGCTGAAATGTAAGGATAAAAGGGTTGATCTTCTTTAGGTGGAATAAGGACTGGTGGAGAGACAAGATAACACTTAAGATCCTCAGAAGCCTCTTGGTAATCCTTATCCCAATTAAAGGATACGTCCTTCTTGAGGAGGTGATGAAAGGGTTGTCATCAGTTAAAAAGCTGTGAGATGAAGTGACAAATAGATTGAAGCTTCCCTTGCAGGCTGTGAAGTTGCTTTAGATTGGTAGGTGGCGGCATCTCGAGTATAGCTTGAATCTTAGTGGGATCAATCTCAATGCCATGAAGAGAAATGATGAAGCCTAAAAGCTTCCCTGAGAGAACTCCAAAGACACATTTCTTGGGGTTTAATCGAACATTGTATTGGAGGAGGCGAGTGAATATGATTTTGAAAATGGTTAAATGGTCACGAGGAGCTTGGATTTCCCAATCAGGTCATCCACATAATCCTCCATGATTTCATGGAGGAGATCATGAATGATATAGGTCACGGCGCATTGATATGTGGCACTTGCATTTTTAAGGCCAAAAGGCATGACCCTATAGTAAAATGTCCCCCATGGGGTGATGAAGGTGGTTTTGTGTTAATCTTCTGGTGTAATCAAGATTTGATTATATCCTGAAAACTCGTTCATGAGTGATAACATCTCATGACTAGTTGTAAGATCAACAAGTTGGTCGATGTTAGGTAAAGGAAAGTCATCTTTTGGGCAGGCTAGGTTGAGGTCCTAATAATTGGTACAAATTTGGATTCCCCCAATGGCTTTTATGATAGGGATGATGTTTGACACCCATTGCAGATAATCAATGGGTTGGATAAATGAGATGGAGAGAAGACGTTGAAGCTCCTCTTTGACAAGGAGTGCAATGTGAGGATGCATCTTGCAAAGCTTTTACCTGACAGGCTTAGCTTCTGGGTTTGTGACTATGTTATGAATGAAAATGTTGGGATCAATACCAGGCATATCGTTATAGGACCAAGAAAATGCTTTGTTATGGTCTGTAAGGAATTTGGTATAGTCAATTTGTTCCTGGGCATCCAAAGATTGACTAATCTTTAACATGTGAGGAATATCGGAAGATGGGAGCTTAATGTCAATGGTTGATTCATTTAACATAACCTACATTTCTGAAGGAAGTGATCCTTGAATGAAAGAATCATCCACACCCATGTAGGTGAGTATGGCATCATCGTCCACACATTGGACGGTGTTGATAGTAGAAGATTCATCATCTATCATGTCTGGATAGACGAGAGGAAGGGACCTTGATACCCCACCTAGCTGATAGGTCAGGGGTTCCAAGAAAATGGCATTTATGGAAAAAAAACTAGGAGGGATGGAGACCACCAACTCCATGGGTGAGGATGGGTGAATAGGCAAGGTTGGAGGAGATTATTCTATGATAGTTTCATGGCAAGGGTTTTTAGAGGTTTCTGTAGGTTCTTCAAAACCCAAGCCATGTCATTTCTTGGGATTTTTTATGGCCTCATCATTTGGAGGCTCAACGGGTTGGTGGGAACCTTGTTCATAGCACCCAAAACCAAATCCCTTCCACGCACACCTATAAAGATAGGTGTGAGCGAAGCTAGGGTTACCGAGAAATTAGAAATTAGAAGTGAATAGTTGGAGTGATGAAAGAGGATTTCCATTAGTAGGAGCTCGATCTAGCCCTCCATAGATGAGATTTGTTTGAAGAGTAGGAGGACCATATGGAACAAACATTTTGATGTGATGGTCATAATTTGGGTTGTGATGAAGTTTTCCATATTCCTGAGGAGTTTGGAACATGTCCAGGGTAAGGAAACGGTACTCCCCAAGTGAAAGCCGCTGGAAGGTATCTTCCATGGGATCTTTTGTAGTCACTTGAGAAGGAGGAATAGGTGCAACCGATGTTTGTGAACTTGTTGATGGTTCTGCAGATGGAGGTGGTATTTGGGTTGATGTTTTTAGAGGTATGAGAACATCATTGGGTCGATAAATTGTGTTACATGTTTTGAAGGGAGAAGGGTCAACAAGAATGACGTGAACCTATCCCTCATGTTCAAATTTGACACAATGATGTAGTGTCGAAGGGACACAAGTCGTGGCATGAATCCAAGGTCACCCCAACAACATGTATTGCAAATCCCCCTCAATGATGTAGAAAAGTTTTGGGACTGTTCATGGGCCAACACGAATATGCAAGACGATGGTGCCAACTGTAGTGGCGATGGAATCATTAAAAGATCGAAGAATTGTGTCTATTTTGGACATACAATTCTTTGTGAGGGATAATTGGTCATACACATGGGTGGAGATGATATTGATACTAGCACCCCCACCAATCATAACCTACGCATGGGTGGAGATGTTTAGGACCCGGTGGGCACATTAATGGTGTTAATCTCAAATAAAGGGGAGGAAGGAGGTAAAGGGACCATAGTTTGATGATGGGATTTTGATGAAGGTGAGGAGGTTTGAGAGGTATGGGAAGGTGTAAAAGGTTTGTCAAAAGAATCTTCAACAAGAAGGGTGTCTTTTTCCATGTATTGGTGAATGACAACCTTAAGGGCACAACAATTTTCAGTGTCATGTCCAGGTGTGCGATGATATAGGCAAATTTGGGTGTTATCAAACCATAATGGTTTTGATCTGAGAGGTTGAAATCGTTTAATAGGTGAGAGAGTGATGCTAGAGGATTGTAACAATCGATGTAACAACAAAATTATAGGAACCCGCTAATGGGTCTATGCTTGTTGTTGTAGTAGATGTTGACAACTTCTGTTTTATAAGAGTCGTTGAGGGTGTTTTTCATACCACCTTTTTAGTTGGTGGTGTGGCTACTTGTGTAGATGACACTTTTTTGGTGGGAGGTGCCAAGTTTTTTGGAGGAATTATATTTTTGATGGGTAAAGGTAGCAAGGGAGGCAATTTGTTTTTGTTAGATGTTGGAGTAGGAAGCACTCCTATTAAGGTAGAAGGGTGTGGGCCCAAAATAGAAGGCAATGGTGATGGTGGGGGAGGAGTTCTCTGACGTGCTTTAGTAGCCTTATTTAATACAGTGTGAGGACCACTAGTATGGGGGGCGAGGTTCAAGTCTACCTTCACTTGTGGGTGAGGTTAGGTACAGGGCGAACCCCAAGAGATTTAACTTGTTTTGGTATGGTGGTTGCTTGTGAGTGTTTAGGTTCAGATGTGGATGGTTGAGCTTTTGAGTTATTAGAAGTAGAAGCCTGATATTTATCGATGACTTTAGGATGATTTGCCACAAAAGGGTTGATAGTACGAGATGAAGTAGGATGTGTAATATAAGGAGCTTTAAGTCGCTCCCACAATGCCTCATGCTCAAAGTTCCTCGAATGAAAAAATCCTAAGTTCTCAGCAAATTGAGAGAATGATTTTGAAGATGTTGGATAGGCTTTAGTTTTTTAGAAGATGTGGGTTGTTGTGAGACCAGAAATGTGTTAGATGTGGCGATCTTAGGCCACAGGTGAGAAAGGGCCATTACTGGATCCTCTTCGGTTGAAGTAGGTGAAGAGACAAGTTCTTCTCTTGGTGGAGAAGGAATTGAAGAATGTGGCTCCTTAAGAGGATAAAGGGCAAGGATGATCATACCTTCCACTTGTAGTTAAAGAATGGGAAAAGTATAATCTTTCATAGGTAATAGGACGGATGAGGGCGGGGCTAGTGGCGTTGGTATCGTCAAAGCATCCTCCAATATAAGAGAGTTTAAAGTAGACTCTTTTATTCGTACAAGGGGGGAGAATGGAGGACTAAGAGGAGAAGAAGGTTCTTCCACTCGTGGAGGAGAAATAGGAGAAGAAGGCTCTTCTACCTGTGATTGACAAATAGGAGAAGAAGGCTCTTCTACCTGTGATGGACAAATAGGAGAAGAAAGCTCTTCTACTTATGGTGGAAAAATAGGTTGACTAACCTCTTCAGACTGTGGGAGAGGTTGGTTAGGAATAAAATGAGAAACCATGTTAATCGTATGTATATTATACTCTTGGGAGTCATCAACCATGGTCTGTACGTTGTTTTGGCTAGGGGGATGGTTAGGGAATGGTTGTCTAAAGATGTCTATGTTTTGTTTAGGCGGCGCGTTTGGGTTATCCAAGACAAGATCCCCCTTGTCTAACATATCCTGAATAATGTTCTTGAGGGTTTTGCAATTGTCTGTGTCATGACCTTTGACACGATGATAATTATAGAAGTCATTCTCCCTATACCATGCTGGGATGGCTCGTGAGGGATTAAATTGAGGTGGTGGTCAAATTTGAGGGAGGTTAAGGACTCCCTACTTTACTAGTTTATCCAACACGGAAGTGTATGATTCTCCTATTAGAGTATATTGACGTTGTACGTATCATTGTTGGAATTGTCATGTAATGCTTTGTGATGTGGAGGGTTCGGATTGGTTAGTTGTGATAGATGATGATGATCTAAGTACCACAACACTTGCTGATCCCTTAGACTTGGAATTGGAAGAAGAAGATTTGGATGAAGGGTCATTTGATTTTGCATTAGTATTTTTACTACGCAGTTTGACTTTGTTTTCTTCGATTACATGGAGTTCAAGCTTCCTAGCCATGGTGAAAGCTTTGTCAAATGTATGAAATGTTTGGACCTACAAAGTGGATGAGATGTGTTTGGCACATGCTTGTGAAAAGAACTCAATGAGCTCAGGTTGAGGTAAAGAAAAGGAGAGATGGTTGATTAAACTTCTCCATCGAGCAATGAAATCAGCTATTGATTCATCATCAAATTGTCTAATAGAATATAGGTCTGTGATGGAGACCTTTTTAGTGATGTTGATTGAAAAGTGGTCAAGAAATAGTTGAGCTAGTTGAGTGAAGGTAAAAAGAGAATGACTGGTAATAGAACTATACCAATCAAGGCCAGCGCCAAAAAGTGACATGGGAATGTGCGAAGTAACAACGCATCATCATGTGCTATAAGGTAGCAAGCGTGTCTAAATGCTCATAGATGTTGTTTTGGGTCCTATTTACTCTAAAAATGAGTAAATTTTGGGAGTCCCCATTGGCTAGGATATGGTCGAATAGGGACCAAAGGATGGATAGGTTCATTACAGATTTGTTCATATGAAAGAACACTCTTTGAACTTGAAACAAATGTCTCAAGGTTGGATATCTTATCCATTAGCATCTTGATTAGATCGACTGATGGATTGGTAGGAGGGGCACCCCCTAGATTGTAGGGTACCTGGAAGATGTTGGGAGGGATGTAAGACGTGCTAGGTTGCATTTATATAGGTGCAACATATTGATAGTTTGTTATGGGGACTGATGTTGAGGTCAAGGAGACTTATGTCATGGAGTTGGGTGGCACAAATTAACTAGGTGCTGCCAAAGTAGGTTGGACAGTGGCAACACTAGTTAGAGGATAGGTATTTACTCTTGTATTTATGGGTGCAAGAGTGGGTGGGATAAAAACTAGCAAGTTTTGAAATGGTGTTGAACTTGTTTGAATTGTTTGCAGTTGAGGGGGTATGAAAACCCCAATGGAGGTAGGTCCAGAAATGGAAGGGGAGGCCAACTCTTGAATATTGGTGGTGGTTGGGTTATTAGTTGAGGCAATGGCCTGAGTAACCATGGGTTGAGTAACAGAGGCTGTTGATATATTTGCCATTTCAACTAAGGAAGTTGGCATCCCAAGAATAGGGTTACCTGAAGTATCTCGCATTTGGCTTCTTGCGAGGTAGTGTTGGAGAGCCTTGATGTTGAGGTCAAGGAATCTCTCAAAGTCTTGATCCCCTACGAGAATAATAGGTGGTTGGTTCGAGGTTGGAGTACGCTCAGTGTTTGAAGGATACTCCATTAGAGGACTTGATATGAAGGGTGAAGGTGGAAGTGGTTGTTGCCTTGCGTGGTCAACAAGAGTTTTAGCTTGACTATGTGTCAGAACCATTCAAGGTAAAATTTATTCAGGTTCAAAAAACTGTATATTCCAGTCTCAAAATTCTAGAATGTATGTTTGACAACCAAAAAGTCAGGTTTTGAACTTGCTATTTTGAAAGAAATATTTTTGACAGTGACCGACGTCGGTTAAATAATCGATGTTTATTATGAAGAGTTGTCGAGGTCGGTGGTATAACCGATGTCGATGAGATGAGTTGCCGACATCGATGGAAAAGCTGATGTCAGTGTCTGTGTATTTCTAGAAACACAGAAAACTAATATTTTTGAAATAAAAAGATAAATTCTAATTTTTTTTGGATCTCAGAATGTGACCTCACTAGCTCAAAAGATCAGATATAGTCATAAAAATAGATGATGGAAAGCAACCTCTAAACGTTAAATTCCTAAGAATGAATTTTAGAGTTGTGGTGGCTTATGCCTTAGAAGAGTATGTTTGGGAATTGGGCTTTTAGAATGGGTCCTAAAGAGGAAGTCTATGGTTGGTTTCAGATTATGTTTTTGTGCTCAAATGTGTATTAGGTTTCGTACGTGGCCTGGTGCTAGGAGCTTGCTCCCCTCACTTCACAAACCCAGAGCTGAGCTGGGCCGCTTAGCCAATATATACTTCACCTATAGTTTATACTCTGCCAGAGAACAGAGTGGGTCCTCCTCTTGGTGGTGAAATCCAAGTAGGATAACTGAGAAGGGTAAGGTATCTGCTAGGTGATGAAATCATAGACGGGCCTTGTCTTAGGTGAGTTTATATTTTTGATTGTGAATGTGGTCAGGTTGTGTATGGACTACAATTTATTCATAATGTGTTTTAATTACTATGTGTGAGGGCTAAATATGCATTCAAGAAGGAATGAAATGCAATAGTGTTTTAACCCAAATTGAAATGTTTTATTCACATGAAAACAAGTGGAGAAAAGGTTAAGAGCATGAATTTTCACTACTCTAAGATGTAGATAAGAAGGGACAAGAAGAAAAAGAAAGACATTCTTTTTAACTCCTGCTTATGGTTTCTTTTCGAAATAAAGAGATAGAAGAAGGATGCAAAAAGAGAATTTTCCCTAATGCAACTATATGAAAATTGGATTTTAGAAGAAATGAACCCAAGGAAAACTCCAGGGGTCCCACTGGGCGTGCTAGGATGTTTTTACTCATTTTTTTGCTTTTACATTCAGAAGAAGGAAGAAACTACAGATAATAGTCAGGGGTTAGATGATACCTAGATTAAGTTGTGCACCGTATCCAGATGTTGTAGGAGATCCTCTTTGGCTGTGGAGGAAGACACCTGTAGAGAGAAAGAGACTCAAACAAAGAAAATGTTAGATAGATATATGGTGGATTGCCAAGCAACGCTCGGTCCCAGAAGCATAAAAAATTCCTTGAGGGATGACAATCCACTATTTGATAAAAAGATTGTCGTATAAAGAGAAATAATGAAAGACTAAGAAAGAGAAAGTAGACAATGCGTACCTATTCTCTGTAATCAGTTTGTCACAGTCATCGACGTCGGTAGTCCTACTGGCGTCAGTTGGTAAATATGCCGATGTCAGTTATGTTATCGATGTCGGTAGGGGCAGTGGGCTTTTGGATGGGTTTCAGGTTTATGTTTGTGGTCGACAGAGGAGTCTGGGAGTTTTAGGCTTTGTGCAGGGTTGCAAGATAGTGAATAGGGTCTGAAAGGGAGCAAAGATAGAGGACAGGGGTGGAAAGAGAATAAGAATGAGAGGAAGGCTTTTCAACCTTTTCAAAAAGAAAGTCGGGTTGCCTCTCAATAGTACTCAAAAATATTCAATGGAAACTAATTACCACTGCTTCTAAAATACTAAAATGAAATAGAAGAATACTTAGCTCTGATTAGAGGAGAACTAGAGGTGTCAAGATGTTTGTTCCTGATGCGGCTGATGTAGAAGACTTTGTACAACCTTCCAATCCAATGTCTGGAGTGAATTCTGTAGAGTTTCTGTAGCCTGGAGAGTGATGATAGGATTCTAATGCTTAGTCTCAAAGCGTCTGCATAGATCTTTCAGAGTTCGAGAGCAAGATAATTCAGATTCGAGCCACCAGCTGAGGTTAGAATTTAGTTTTAAGTAATCGATGTCGGTAATCCTGTCGGCGTCAGCTGATGGTTAACCGACGTCAGCGGCTAGAGAATGGGTAAAAAGGCTATTTTTAGCCTTTTACCCATTCCTCCATCTGCCAAGTTCAGTTGCCATTGGTGTCTACATCTATGCTTGGCCATTTTTCCTCCTCTGTCTCCTTCATCTCTTGGGCTATCTTTTGCTACACTTTTGGCTCTTTGGCTGAGAGCACATATGCTTCTAACACGTGTCACAGTCCACTACTTTGAAACTTAGGATACACATTGAAACATGGACGTTGACACATGGTGGCTTCAGTCAAGTTGATAATGGGACGTGGTGGCATCTACTTAACTTAGAGGGTCCTTTAAGAGTCAGGCAGAATTTGACATGTGGCCACTTTTGCTTACTCTTTTGACTTAACTTAGAGGCTTTCGAAGTAATTTTTTGAGGTTTCTATGGGAGGCGACACGTGGCTTCTTCTGTAGAACCTTTAGCTGCCTTAGAAAACTTTTAGGATCCTTTTTAGTTCTCATGAACGCTAATACTTGACAGCTTCTGCTGCATTTAGCAACTTATTCAGGCTCACCACAGTCTTCTCTTTGAATAAAAAAGCAAAAGGAGAAACCCACGGATGTTGACACTTGGCAACTTCTGCTGCATTTTGAGAGAGGCTTATCCTTGAAGCTTAGAAGAAACCTAAAGACTTGGATCTAGACACTTGTCACACTCCACTGAGACGGGTTAGGACACGTGGAAACATCCGCTTAACTCTTTTCCTTTGATGATTCCTCTGATACAAAATTTGATGTTCATGGGCCCGTCGTAGCTTGCAAACCAATGGCTAGTCTATCTTTTTAAAATTGATGGCTTTTGGGATGTCACCATCCTTGGCAAATTCTTTCAGGTCCTTTGGCAGTCTTTTTTACTGTGACCTTCCTATGAATTTCTTTAGACTTTTTTTCTGAAGGAATTCCTTTGGACAAAAAGTCCAAAATAATTATGACTTAAAAAAATTCCAAAAAAATTGCCCCTTTGACTGCCTTTGAAAAGTTTCTTGCCCTCCACAAGGGCTCTTGAACCCAGGATTGCCCTCCGAAAAGACAACTACCCTTCAGCTTTGGGACACCCCCTTAAACCAAGCTATTGAACCAATCCATTAAACCAAAATTGGTTCAATGGTTCAACATTGTGCATCGATCCCCTTTGAACCATTTGCTTGAACCAAGCTATTGAACCAATCTGTTGAACTAGTTTAATGGTTCAACACTACGTGCTAAGCCTTTTTGAACCATTTGCTTGAACCAAGCTATTGAACCAAGCTGTTAAACCAATCCATTGAACCGGTTCAATGGTTCAACGCTTCACACCGAGCCCTTTTGAACCATTCGCTTAAACCAAGCTGTTAAACCAATCTATTGAACTGGTTTAATAGTTCAACACTGTGCACCAAGCCCTTTGAACCGATCTTATTGAACCGTCTGATGAATTGAATGTTTGAACCAAATGATGAATCTACCGTTTGAACCAAGTGATGAACTAAAGGCATTGAACCAAGCTGATTAAACCAAGTGATGAACTCACTGGTGTTGAACTAAGGTGTTGAACTGAAGGCATTAAATCGAGCTGATTGAACCAAGTGATGAACTAAAGGCATTGAACCAAGCTGATTGAACCAAGTAATGAACTGAAGGTGTTGATTCAAGTGATGAACCTGTCGATTGAACCAAGTTCAATGGTTTAAAGGTGATAACTCTTAGAAAGATTATGTCATTGAACCACTCTTCCAACCTTAAGGAAAAGTGCCTTTTGAACCATTTTAGCCTTCTTTCCTTATGAATTTCTTCAGACAAGAGTTTGAAGAAGCTTTGCAAAACTTTCACTCTTTGAACTGGTCCTTCATCTGTCAAATATTACACCTGTTGAGTCTGTAGAAGAATAAAACCTGCTAAGTCTATAGATTTAGACTTGCAGAGTCTGTAGAAATTCCTAGACCTGTGCAAAAATCAAAATGAAATGGCCTAAAATAGCAGAGGAATAAAGGGACCAATTTTTGGCCTGTTCCACCAAAAATGGTCAACAAATTGGTGACTCCCAAGGGAAGCATGCTTTCTATGCTTAGAATCTAGTTTCCTTAAAATCCATTAGGCACGGGTTTAGATTATAACTTAAAGATCAGTAAGCTCTGATAAAAATAGAACCAATCATGAAGATTTACCTTAAAAGGAAAAAGAAGACACACACAAAGCTAAGAAAAACTACCAACATGTGAAGAAAGCACTTAGGGAAAATATGAGAAAAGCAAGGGAAAATATATACATGATGGAGAAGGGGCTTAGTGGCAATGCTTAAGATGTATCCCATTAACTGGGATATAGAGTTATTCACCATCCAACCTAGAGAGTTGGAATGCGTTATGCTACTTACGCTGAGTGATTACATACGGGCCACTCCATAGGGCATCAAACTTTGCATGCTTTCTAGGTTTAACTTGGTCTTCATCCCACTTCAAGATAATGTCTCCTTTAGAGAAACCTTTTGATGAATATTTCTTGTCGAAGTGTCTTCTCACTTGTTGTTGGCAGCTAGTCAAAGAAGCCATAGCCTAGTCCCTTGCCTCTTGGAGTTCCATTAGCTCACATAGCCTAACCTCCATGCTATTTCTTTCTTCTAATTGCAGCTGGTGAGCAAGATCCAAAGATGGCAACTCGAGTGAAATGGGGAGCCTAGCTTCCCTTCCATAGACAAACGTATATGATGAGTTACCAATTTCCCTCTTTGGGGTGACCCTATTTGCCCACAGGGCTATTTTCAACTTGGCATGCCAAGTCCTCTAATTTTCCTCCATGGTCCACTTGATGATCCTGATCAGGTTCTTATTTGTAGACTCAGCTAGTCCATTCCCCTACATGTAGGAATTGGATGAAGTGCTGAGATATATACCATATCTCAGTGCCCATTCACTTGTCTTTGTTCCCAAAAAGGCTAACGTATTATCTAAGATTATGGTTGTTGAAACCCCAAACCTTGCTACCAGGTCCTCATAAAAATCCAAGACCGCACTTTCATTTGCCTCCTTCAGAGCAACAACCTCTACCCATATTGTGAAATAATCCATGGTGGTCAAAACCCACTTGTGTCCAACACTGGAGGGAGGATTAATCATCCCTATGAAGACCAGGCCCCATTGCATAAATGGATGCTCCACCTGAATAGGCTGTAAAGGCATGGCAGCCAACTATTGCTTCCCATCAAAAATAATGCACTTCTGGCACCTTCTTACCCATGCATGGGTGTCCCTAAAAAGAGTAGGCTAGAAATAGCTAGCTCTCATTATTCTTGCTGCAATAGCCCTAGGAGCAAAATGAACACTAGCTAGTCCATCATGGAACTCAGACAACACCCTATCGACCTGACTTGAGTCCAAGCATCTCAAAAAGACTCCTGAGAGATCCTTCTTAAATAACAATCCATCAATCAGGGCATAAGGGAGACACTGGAGTCTAAAATACCTTCTCTTGGTCCTGTCAAGTGAGTGCAGACACTCACCAATGAGAAGGAAATGCCTCACGTCTGATGTCCAATCCTTCATGATAGCTGGTTCTTCTACTGTAGTTGCATCAAGAATTAGCAGACTATCCTCATTTTGCTACTTAAAGTCTGTAGCGAGGTGTTCACACAGGCCTTTCCCTCTTACCAATTTGGTGATCTTGATATCTACATCATATTCCATCACCTTAGTGATCCACCTTGCTCTCTTCTCATTTAGATCTCGGTTGATCAAGAAATCCTTGATGCTGGGATGTGGAACCATGAGGTGGATTCTACTATTTGACAACATGTGTTTGAATTTCTTCAGACTCTGTATGACTGCCAAGACTTGATTTTCCACATATGTGTATCTAACTTTAAAACCTTCCAGGCCTTGGCTAAAAAATGCAATTGGCTACTCAAGGTTATCATCACTTGCTTGGGTAAGCATGGCGGAGATTACCTCTTCATTGCCGAAGGTGTAGAGATTGAAATCTTTGGTGAAGTTAGGGCTGATCAAAGTAGGAGCCTGGGTTATGGCCAGCTTGATTTCTTCAAAACTATATTTTTTCTATACTTTCCATGTGAACTCCTCACCCTTCCTCAACATAAAGGTCAATGGCTTGACCATCTCCAAAAAATTTGGGATAAATCTTCATATGAAATTTATCTTACCAAAGAAAATTTGTAGGCCTTTCTTGTGCTTGGGTAAGGACAGCTCCAGGATGAAGTGAACTCTTTCTAGATCAATAGCCAGACCTTCCAAAGAAATAATGTGACCAAGGAACTTTCCCTCATGGACAGTGAACACACATTTCTTAGGATTGATAGAGATACCAAACTCTCTACACCTCTCAAATATTTGCTTGAGGTGTTTCATGTGTTGGCTCGCTTCTTTGGAGAAAACTATCATGTCATTAAGATACACCAACACAATCTTATTTATCAGGCCTTGAAAGGCCATGTCCATATCTCTTTGGAAAGTGGCACCAGCATTAGATAGTATGAAAGGCATTTTCCTATAAGCAAACATTCCCCACTTGGTTGTGAAGGCTATCTTACGCTGGTCACAATCTTTCACCAAGATCTGGTTGTATCCTAAATACCCATCTAGGAGGGAGAAACACTCGCTGCCTGTCACCATCTATAGGATCTGCTCCATGCTTGGGAGAGGATAATGGTCTTTCAAAGAGACTTTGTTGAGATCTCTAAAATTGACACACAGTCTGATCTCCCCATTATTTTTTTAGATAGGAACAAGATTGTCCATCCAAGAAGAGTGTTTGATTGGAAATATTATCTTATACTCAATCAATTTGGTGAGATTATTGAGCATGAGAGGCTCAATCATTGGGTTGACAAGCCTCTGCTTCTACTTGATTGGTTTGGCACCTTATTCTAGTTCAATGGTATGCTAGGCTAAGCTCGGGTCAAAATCCTTCAAATCACTATACTCCCAAGCAAAGATATTGACAAATTCTTGGCACAACAAGATGAAGGCTTGCCTTTCCTTATTTGTGCACACTTTTATAAGTGCAAGAAGCTTGTCCTTGAATGTTTCCACCTTCTCATGGTGCTCCTCCTTTGTTTCAATGCACACCTTGTCACTTCTCAATTGGTCATCTCCATTGAAGATAATCTCTAGAGTGACCAAACCTTTGGGGAGCTTATTATTCTTCAGCTGAACAATTTGGCTGTCATATTGCTACTACAGCTTAACCTAGTTTTTTGCAGCAAATTCTGCGTCTTCTTGCAGGAAGAGTGCTATCTGTTGATCACTATTGACACCCTACCAATTGGTGATGTTGTCAGGTACAGAGGGCTGAATCACTACTTTCAAGTGACGTGAGCTATGGTCTCAACCTATTTCCTTAGTAATATCGAACTGGGCACCAATTGCTGCTAGCCTATTTGCTTGCTTGTTCTATTCTCTAGGGATGGAATCAATATTGAAAGCACAAAAATTTTCTACTAAGTCCCATAACCTATGTTTTTAGGACTTTAGTAGAGAGTTCTTCATCAAATTTTGGCCTCTTACCTGGTTGACAATCAGCTCGCTATCACCAAAAACTTACAGCTCTTTGATTCCTTTTCTCCTTGTCCACTCCAAGCCATGGATGAGGGATTCGTATTCTAAAAATTTTGATGTGCAATAAAATTGGAACCATAACGCTAAAAAATACCTCTCCTTTGAAGGAGAGACCAACACCGCTCCACCACTAGCTCCCAACTTACTCCTTGAACCATCAAAGAAAAGTATCCAATGATTCAATTCAGGAACCTTCTACACAAGGACCCCAAACTCCTATGGTAAGGTCTTCTAGGGTAAGAAAAGTACCTAAACATTTTTCTCCTTCTTTGAATTATTTGTTACTCACTAAAAATGGAGAACTAGAGTGTTATGAGGAAGCAATGTAGGTAGATACTAGGGTGAAATAGAAACAACCATGGATGAGGAGCATAGATCTCTCATGGAGAACCAAACATGGGATTTGGTAAGGCTACCCAATGGCAAAAGTGCATTACCAAACAAGTGGATTTTAAGAATAAAAGAAGAAAATGAAGGGATAAAAATGTATAAGTCCAGGATTATGGTCAAGAGATTTGCAAAAAAATTAGGTATTGATTTTGATGAGATTTTCTCTCCTATTGTAAAAATGACTTCTATTAGGACTATTCTTGGTTTAGTTTCAGTTGAGGATTTGCACTTAGAATAGTTAGATGTGAAATCTAATTTTCTTCATGGTGATTGGGATGAATATTTGTATATGAAGCAGTCATAGGGATATGAGGTTAAAGGGAAGGAGAACTATGTGTGCAGACTAAATAAGATATTTTATGGCCTGAAACAAGCTGCATGAAAATGGCACAAGAAATTTGATTGTTTTATGTTGGAATAAGAATATCAAAGGTGTCATTATGACCATTATGTGTACATCAAAAAAATTTATGATGGTTCCTTTATTATATTATGCTTGTATTTCTATGACATGTTAGTTGCAGGAAAGAACATACAACATATTCATATGCTCAATAAAAATCTTAGTGACTCCTTTTCTGTGAAGGATTTAGGTATTGTAAAGAAAATCCTTGGTATGAGGATTACTCATGACAAGGAGAGGAATCTAATTTTATCCCAATCAGAGTATGTGAAGAAAGTCTTAGAAAGGTTTAACATGTTGGATTCTAAATCTTTTGGTACTTCTTTGGTAGACCACTTTAGATTATCAAAGGAGTAGTGTCCCAAGATGGAAGCTAAAAATCTTAGGATGTCAAATGTACCTTACTCATCGGTAGTTGGTAGCTTGATGTATGCCATGTTTTGTACCAGGTTAGATATTGCCCAAGTAGTGGGAGTTGTGAGTAGGTATATGATTGCTCCAGGTTATGAGCATTGGCAAGCAGTGAAATGGATAATTTGGGATTTGAGAGGAACCATGGATTTTACATTATGTTATGGTGGATTAGATACCACTTTACATGGTTATGTGGACTTAGATATGGTAGTGGATATTGATAGCAGAAGAAATGCAAAATGTTATATATTTACTATTAGAGATACAATAGTTAGTTAGATTTCTAGGATATAGAAGGTTATAGCTTTGTCAACCAAAAAGGTAGAGTATGTTGCTACCATAGAGGCTAACAAGGAGATGATTTGGTTATAGTAATTATTTTGAGAGTTAGGGCATGAGTAGGAAGGGAGACTACATGATGATATTCAGAGTGCTATTCATTTGGCAAAGAACTTCACTTTCCACTAGAGGATGAAGCACATTTAGTTACATTATCATTTCATCAGGATAACTTTGGAGGAGAACTTGGTGAAGCTGGAGAAGATTCATACTAGCCATAATCCTATGGATATGATGACCAAGGTGGTCACATTAGACAAGCTGAGACTATGTTTAGATTTGGTTGGCCTTAGTGGTCATGGAGCAGTGATAGATTTTGTTTAGGAGAAATGGTCTCCAAGTGGGAGATTGTTGAGTGTGGAGCCCTTTGGGGATATCACATGACCATAGAAATAAATTCTGGGGGCCTAGAGAGCTCCAAGGATGTGGAGATCTTAGCTTTCCCTTCTCCACCTTTTTTGGAACCTTGATCCACATGTGAGTGGAATATTCCTTACATTTTCTAATTTTTATGTTTCCATATTTTGTGGAGTTAGTTGTTAGATGTCTTTTCCCATGTTAACTTCTTTGATCTTAGGGAGATAGTTGTTTTTTGGAAAAGGGTATGCCTTCCTTGTTACAAGGAGTTAGTTATGATCACATGGTGTTGGTAAATGTGCCCTTGAAAGGTGGAGACCCAATCTTGGTGTGTTCCTTCATAGATGATCTTTTGGATGAGCTTGCTTAGGTGGAGGAGGGTTTTCACATGTTGGATAAAGCTTATCATGGATAAGCATTGCACTTTTATCCTCTTTTTGTGGAATTTCCTTCATTTTATATATATACAAGGTGTGATGTGGACTTTAGAGGTTGATATTTTATTTGCAGGGTGTAGCTTTGAGTATTAGAGTCAAAGTGTTGGTATTTTGCAAAGTGCAAGTGTTCATTATAGGGTGTGGTTTAGCAACTTGTGAGATAAAAAATTGTACAGGTGCTAGTGAAAGTGCATCAATTTTTACATGAGATTTTTATATCTCTGTGAGAGCTCACTGTAGTCTTGTGTTTTGATTATAGTTTATATTGAAAACTTTTTTGGTGGATGTATCCCACATTGGGTGAACCCTGTTAGATTTATGTTGTGTGATTGATTCCTTTTCTCTCCATTTTAATGCTTCCATTATATCTGTGCTTTGAGGAATGTTTCCATGATGCATGCTATTGCATAAGTTAGATCTAATTTATGGTTATATTAAATCTTATTTAAAAAGTTTTAATTCCTAACATCTATAGATATATACTGGAAAACAAGTGTTATATCTAATGTTATTGGCTATATATTTAATGATGGGATAAAAACATGTGCTTATGCCCTCTCTATGCATGAAAAGTATTCAAATTCCCAAGATCCCCATTACACTTGTGCTCCTCCAGATCTTTGTGTTGTTATGTTCAAACATCAAGGTTATAAGTCATGCCATTTTAAAAAAAAATAAAAAGGCCAAAGTAATTATTATATGCTTTAAGTTCTAGTTTTAGGTATCATTCACATTCACTATGTTTTTAGAGTCATTTAGTTTTATTTATCTTATGTCCATTTAAAATTTTGGTTTATCATAATCTTTTTAGATTTAGAATTTTCAGGATAAATTCTATAGTCTTTAAGTGATTACATTATTTGTGAAAATTATTGCAGGGAATAAGTCACATTTGAATTATGTCATTAAAAGTCATTGTGATATTGTCAAAAATTTTGTGATAAAATAAGAGTCAAAAATTATTTTATAGGCTATGACATTAGAATTGATATTGTCAATATTGATATCCAAAGTGTCTTTTGTCATATATGTTTTTGAAGTGGTCACATATGTGTCGGTATAAAATTTTCTTAAAAATATCAAAAGAGTCATTTTTAAGTATGTCATTTTTTTGGTCATTAAAAAATGAGTCAAGAGTTAGAGTCCTCATTTTATGTCATTTGGTTGTCATAGTTAAATGCTTAATTGTAATGGATGCATTATCACTTGTATATAATGTCCAAACTATGGGGGTGTGTCTCCTAAAAAATTCAATGCATCTGAGCTTCATCGATACTTTTTATGAGTGAGAAGCTTCACCTATTGAAAGTTGGAGGACACTGGAGGATGGAGTCTTTCTATGCCTCTCATTAGCCACTAATGAAGGGTAGATTTTGTTATAGTGTCACTCACACACACACACACACACACACACACACACACACACACACACACACACACACACACACACATTATTTTTATTACTTATGTTTATGTGTGATGAATAAGAGGTATATTTCCTAATTTTCAACATAGTGTATTGCATAAAAAAGGTGTTTAGAAGATACAAGTATGAAATTTTAACAGATAGTTCTTTCTCATGGTTATGACACTATATAAGTTGATGTGGTACCCTTAGTGAATGATTTATGGAAGGTGTACCTATTCAAAGCTCTAACACTGATTCGATTGATTTGTTCTCGACAGTGAATGGTTGATAAAAAGTTGATGTGTTCTTTCTCTACTTTCATTAAATCCTGTGAAACACAAATTACCATGTAAGGCCTAAGGAGGGTAATGTTAGGAAATAATTAGTCCTCACATTAATTTGTGTATATTATAATGTGAATAATTATGGGATTAATAATTCATTATTGCATATATTTATTCAATTGTTAGAATATATTAGTTTGTTAGATATATTTGGTTAGAATATATTATTGGTTGTGTTATTGTTGTCAGTTACAATAATAGTACGTAGATAGGTTAGTTTTTATTTACCTATGAGAGATTATAGGTTTATGCATATACATAAGGTGTGAGGAGATATTATGTGAGAGATTTGTGGTGATATGGTTCACCTTATTTATAGGAAAATCATTCCTATATAATTGTAACACCTAAAGAAATATGTAAGAGAAATTAATTATGGCATGAGAAATATAATTTGTTATTAATTATTATGTGTGTTCAGCTTCATTATATATGTGTTAAATGTATGAATATCTGAACCAATCCCATTAGCTCTAACCTTGATAGTATCAAGAATAGTTCCATGGTTTGAATTCCAAACTTTTCATAGTTTCATGTTTAATGGCTTCACATGATATTTTTATAATTAAATATTTAGTTCAAGAAACAAATTTGAATAGTGTAGTATCTTCCTATGCATTTCAAACTCTTCAAACAACCATTGATATTGTTTTTTTATAGTATATCATCAAAACCAAGTTCTAATGATTGCCACTGACCTAGTGGGATAGTTAATGTTTTCTCCATATATAACTTTAGAAGTCAATTTTTTATTTCTCTCTATACACTAACACAAGTAGTAATCAGTGTCCTCTTCATTATCCTCTTCCGTAATAAATTCAAAAACATGCCCTGTATCACAAAAAATAATTTTTAGTGACAATTTAAAGATATATAAAGATAATAAATTGTACATAATGAAAAACATTCTGCCTGGTTGTACTAGATTAGATACATGGTCAAAGTCATCTAAAGATGTCATATTTTTAAGTTGCAATACTATTGGAACCTGTTATGTGTTTATTGGAAGTAGCGATTTAAAAATCCAATCATCCACCCACTCTTATGACTCACACTCATTTAAAATAGATTCTATGCATGCAGAATAGAACCATGCCAAGTGTCTTCTATGAAAAGTTTAAGAACTTGCATTTGATCTATGAAATGAGTGGAGGTAACTTAAACACATTAGAGTCATACAATCCTCATACTTTGTCAAGTGTTCTTCCTCTATTAACTAGAAGTGTCTACGAATAGTAGAATTTAGTTGAAAACTATGACAAATGTTCTCATTACACCATTCAACCACTTTTTTTGCATTTTTCAAATGAACACCCTCTTCAAATGTCAACTCTTCCCTTGAAATATCTCTTTTTATACATGCTCCAGCACTGTCATACTCCTCTTTTCCATGGCCAGCCTTAGTGAAACTCCAAATGTCTTCTGCACTAGTGGTAACATACAACCAACTCAACCAATAAAACATTTGTGCATTTTTGAATTATGATGTGAAATTATATGACCAAATGTAATGTTGATTGAAAGTAATGTTCTTCTAACTCAACTGTTCATAGAACTTCTAAAAATAACCTTTCACATACTCTTAACAATGTGATCAATCATCGCTTATATATAAATGTTACTTCCCTAATATTTTCTATTATTTTTTTGTAGTATCAGGTGCATGCATGAATTCTATATGCATGAATATGGAAACTTGTGATGAGTTGTAATATTATGATTAAACTTCCATTTGGGGTTTGAATGTGTAATTTAAAAAAAAATTAACTACTAAAATAATTGAACCAAGTGGGAATGTACCCTTGCTTATCTTGAAATGTTCATCCAACCATCTAGCCCTATGTGTGTGCCTTGGTTATTCATAAACAATTTTCTCCCTAAATTTGACCAAAAAATTGAAAACAGGTAACATCTCCATAACAAGTTCACACCTTTTATATTTTTTTCCATATTTTACTTGGTAAGTCACAGATTTGTATTTGCCTAAACCAACTAATTCCTTTCTAATTTCACTTATATTATCCTCATGGATACATTTTTAATTTTGTCAATCCACCATAAATGCTGCAATTCCCATTAAAACATGATTTGCTATAAAATAATTATCCATCCGATCTTTTTCAAAAGATAGTTAGAATCAATCCCCTTACTAATTTTGGTGAAAATTCAATGCCACACTCCTACAAAATGTTGTTAGTATGTAAAGTACAATGAGTATGGCAAAAAAAATCATAGTGCATTGAAAGTTCAACATGTTGCCTATAACAACAAGTGGTGCGTGTGTGATTTAGTTTTACATAAAAAGGTTTGGCCATCTCAAAATATCTTTGACAAATAGAAATTTGTAGATGTTTTTCCAAAAACTTAGAGTACAATTGTGTTTGAGTCATATCCAATAAATTTTTTGGATGTAGTTCAAAGTTATGAAAACCAAATCTTATTTTCATTAAATCTCTTGCATTGGGTGAAACTCTCGTATTGTCTTTCTAAAATTGAGCAATTAACTCTTTTAGAGTATTGGCTATAGCCTTGTCCATTTGTAGAAGTCTACCATAGAATGCCCATATCTCATTAGTATTAGGTTCATTACATATTTCACATATTTCAATTAATTTCATTAATGTTTTTATATTTATATTAAGTGTTTGACTTATTTTTGACACCATTCATTATTTCCCTGTTTGGTCACTTACTGCATAATTTATAAGTATATGATGGGCAGCATTACAATTTTGGGTGCATGATTTTGGGTCTATAGTATGATATGCAATATGTAGATTTTTAATAATTTTATTAGTTTTATCATCCATGTTATATGTTATTAATCATAATGTGTACATTATAGGTCTCATCTTAATCAATTTTATCAATGAAACAAATAATTGACATCTTTGATTATCATAATCCAAATTATGAAATAAACTATCTCAAAGTTATTGAGCCAACCTTATTAAATGGTGATCAAATATTTTATTATGCATTGGCTCTAAAATATTTTCATCAACTTCAATTAATTATTTTTGTTTTCTATGCACAATTCTTGGAGGTGTTGTTAGTGGTGGAATTTGTTGAGAGGGTTCCTCAAAATTATTATTACTTTCATTTTTTAGAGGTGGGATGACATTTTATTCATTGTTTATTTATTCATTATATGTTTCCATGAAATTTTATTGATTTTTAATTTCATCATTATTTGTTTCCATCAAATTGTCTTCATTCATGGGGGGTGAAACATCATACATATACTCATCATCAACAAAATCAAAAACTTGTAACTTTGAATGTAAACTTCCAACATTATTTTATTCATTACTATCAATTTCATTATTATTCATTTCATTATGGTCATTATGGTCAATTTAATCACTATTTATTCATTATTATTAATTGGCTCATTATCTATGTCATTTGGTTCACTAGGATTAGGGTTTGTACCTTATATACCATAAAGTTTTTGCATTCATATCTTGTTTTTCTGTCTAAAATCTTATAATTCATTTGGTGTTTGTTATTCAACATCTTCCTCTTCGTCAAACATAACCCATCACCTATCAAGGATAATTGAAAACTTTTCAAAGGTGGGGTCAAAAGTACACAAGTCCCACAAGTCTCATCTAGAATTTTTGTGAGCATAAAATTATTGATTTGGGTTTAAAATAGACATTGAAAAGAGAGCTAAGTCTATAATAATAATAACTCAATTACATTAAATAACATGATCATATTATGAAAAAATGTGATTGTTTTATTATTAATACTAGGTTCTGCTAGAACATAGACATTCAAAAGTGAGTTTTGTCTATATTAATAATAACATAATCATGTTACAAAATAAAGCGATTGGATTGTTATTAATACTAGGTTCTTCTTTAACATAGACATTGAAAAATGAGTTTTGTCTATATTAAGATAACATGATCATGTTATCCTTAATACTCGATTGGGGTTAAACATAGACATTGAGAAGTGATTTTTGTCTATATTAAGAATATTGTGATCATGTTATTTAATAACATGATTAAATTATTTAATAAAGAGATCGCATTATACTTAATATAGATTAGGGTTTAGGGATTAGGGATTAAGGCATTAGTGCATACGGTTTAGGGATTAGGGATTATGTCATGTAGGGTTTAGGTTTAAGGGTGTATGTAAGGTCTAATCATTTTATGTCATGTGAACCTAATTCTTAATATAAAGGATGTTAATTGGGACTAAATAGATTGGTAAATATGGAAATTTTATGGTTTACAATTTAGGGTATAGTGTTTAGGGTTTAAGATATAGGGCTTAGATCTAGGTTACATTGGTTCAATCACAAAGAAAATTCCTATTATAATTGATGTTAATTTGGGCTAAAATGACCAGTTCAGGGAATAGAAACTTTAAGGATAATTGAAAATTTTTGTGGTTATAGACTTAGCTCGCTTTTCAACGTCTATTTTAAACCTAAATCAATAATTTTATGCTCACAAAAATTCTAGATGAGACCTATGGGACTTGTGTACTTTTGACCCCACCTTTTAAAAGTTTTCAATTATCCTTGATGGGTGATGGATTATGTTCGAGGAAGAGGAAGATGTTGAAGAACATACACCAAAAGAATTATTAGATTTTAGAGAGAAACACAAGATATGAGTTGGGGACCCTATTACTGATAGGTTTGGGGAAAAGAGTGATCACTTATCTCTAGCTGAGCAATTAATTTTAGACTAATTGACTAAGTGTTCATATGGTTTCACTTCTTATATTATTCTATTTCATAATAATGGATAAAAATATACTTTAAATTCAACAAAGTTTAGCTTTAAGTTCATTTTAAAATGGATTTTATTTATTAAGTTTATGCACCATTTTGTTCTCACTTTAAAATAACTTAACCATTTGAATTTGAAATAACTTAGCCATTGGTTTTTATAAATGAAAATTGCTAATTGAGATTTGGTTTCTTTTGATTGCAAGTTCCCACTTTGTTTCCAGTGGCACATGGTGATCTCTCATGGCTCCCAATGACTGAAACCTATTTAAAAAGGTTTTTGGAACTTATTCAATTCTAAAAATATTTTACTAGAAGAACATGGCATCTTTTTGCCACTCAATAGGACTTCCAAATCAACAAGCCTTCAGGTAAGAGAATTACCAAGATTGTACCACATGGCATCATCCTAGTAACCCACTATTCTAGAGTGTTATATATAATTTATAAGGCCTCCAAGTGAGTAGGTTAGTGGGATTGCACCATGTGGTGTCATCCCAATGACTCACTACCCCAGAATGGTCCATCTAATTTAACAGGCCACCAGGTGAATAGGTTAGTGAGATTGTGACACATGGCATCATCCTTGTGACCCACTATTTTGAGTCCATATATACTTAAAGAGATCCTTTATGTGATTATATTAGTATTATTTTTCCACATGGCATTATCCTAGAAACTCATTATCCTAGATCAACCTCTACAGTCCTAACACCTTATATGACCTCTAAGTTAGTAGGATGTCACCATGTGGCAACATCTTGTTATGCCATGACCAAGAATAGTCAATATATACTGATCTCCATGTTGAGAAACAATATAAAAAATACAAATGATGTATAAAAGGAATAGGTTATTGCATGGCAGTGGTGATTCACATAAGCAAGCTTAGTCAATAAAGAGGCTTGCAAACTGAAGTTGATGGATTTTATAGCCATCAAAGCTATTAAATACTAAAAGTGGAATTATGTCTAATCTCATTTTCTTAGTCAGCTTCTAACTAATGTATTGGCACAAAATTTTAACATGTCATATAAGGAAGAACAATCAGATGTCATTAAAATACAAAGAGGAGATAAAAGATAAATATTTGTCTTAAAGAGGTATGGTTCAAGTATAGAAAGGGGCATGCCTCCAAATCTATTAGGGAATCAAGAATCATAACTGCATTTTCAAATCATTATTAAATATTTATAACCACCCCATTAGTGGGTGAAAATGGAAGATGAGGCCATGAGATTCATGAATTATATATATAAATAGGATACATTTCCATTATAAAAGGGTAATAATTTTGGGTACCAAGTCTCTGCAAGATTTGTGTTAGGATTTCACCTATCTTTTCTTTTTTTATCCTTTGTATAGATTATCTACTAAGGGTAGATCAACACTTTAGGCATTGAAGATCTATTGGAATTGGCTTAGAGTACACCAAACTTTCTCCCATGCCTTAAGCCTTAGCTATTTTTCTAGAGATGAACTCTAATAGGTCATTTTGAGAATGTTTAATATAGATTCTATTATGTTTTTCTCACATGATGTATCTAGTCTTTGATTTATCTAGTTAATTAGTGTTAAGACCACTAATATGCTTGGTTTCATATGATTGTCTCAGTTAAAAAGTGAAATAGCTATTTTAATTGGTCTATTGTATTTTCTCATGCTTTACTTTAGTCTTTTTCTAGTCAATGTGTGTAATAGCTATAGACTGTGAGTTGGAATATCTTTAGAATGGGTTCAATATATTAATGGCCTTCACTATTTACTTAGAAAATTTCCCACTAAGTGGCTCATAATTATGAAATAACTAGTGTTAGAATATGTATTTATCATAGTTACTAGGATATAACTAGGTATTTCATATTTTTCCTAGTTTATCTTATGTAAGGGTTTATTCCACATTGCTTAGTTATGCTAGTTTTTAGTTTTATCTTGCCTATTTAGATAAGGGCTTCTTATTGTACTAACATGTCTTATTTTGAATAATATGTGATCTACCTTATATTTCCATATCATATCTGTAGCTTCTTTATGTGATGTTTTTTGTTACTAAATCTTCAGATCCTTAGGTTATTGAAATGTTTTTCCCATTCCTAACATGGTAGCAGAGCATTGTAGTGTTTCAACCATCCATTAGCTTACAAAATTTTAGATAATTCTATTTACATTGAAATCATCTACTTCTCCAAAGATTGGTCATCCTCAGCATTTTATTCCTTATATGACCAAATTAGTGTAGACGTCTAAGTCTTTTTCCTACCTTGGAAACAATAATCCTCAAAAAAAAATTCTTAAGAGAGCATTGGGGTTTGAAGTTATGGACAATGAGGAGAGAGAAGGATTTATTAGGCCTATGATTTGGAGATCTGGGGATTTTTATGGATGCATTGAGTTTTCTATAGTTTTGATAAGGCATTGGAACCTTCTGAGGAAACATTGTAGGTGGAGAGGAAGTGTTGGAAATCATCTAAGTGTGAAAGGAGGATGATGTATTTCTAGCTGGGCATTAAAGCATAAACTTGGACAACACATTTTATCCCCTTTCATTTTTCGAGAGACATCAAGATAGTGGCATTAGATAAGTGTTTGTGGAGTACACAAGATAGCGTTATGAGTGAAAAGATCAATGTTTTGCATTAAAAGTTGTGTAGAGCATCATTCCAATTCTTGGGACTGCACATTTCTTTAAGAGGTGTAGGAAACACCTATTTTGGATTGTTTTTTCCTTTGTGATGAAGCATGAAATTTTTTTTGTGAAGGATTAGACCTAAATTCTATTTTTTTATAGACTTGGTATCTAGTGCATGCTTTCTTTTGGATGGTGTGGTAGCTGTGTGGAGTTTTTGTCTTTTATAGGTGGCATCCTTCTTTGGCAAGTGGTGTTTTGACAAGGCATTGAAAGACAGGCTTATGAGGTCTATGCTCAAGGAGCCTTGATTAGAGTCCATTTTCTTCCTCATCCACTTTCTAGGTGAAATACAATAGTAAATACACCTTATATCCTCTCAACATAGTTGTATAATCAGTATTTATTCTTTACATGCTGCATTTTTTTCTTAAGAGGAAGTCAATTTTATTTTCATGCATATATGGGTCACTCAATTGGTTATTTTTCACTTTATTTGGTTTGAGAAAATTCATGGTTTGATTATAGTTTTAATGAGTGGTTGGAAGGCTACCTTGATTTCTAATTTAGTCACTAAATTAGTTGTGTAATTTTTAATGCTTTTAACCCATTTATAGGAACTCATAAAGACTATATATTTTGAATCGTAACTCAAAATTGAGTTCTATTTTTTTCAAAAGTGTATATTTTTAAATTATATATCCATTAATGTCATCACTTCGTAAAAATTTACTACTTTTATAGTGTCAAAATTGGCTGGTAGGAGGGGTGGTCCTTAATACAATCTTTTGGGGGGTTGTTTCAGTGTCGATTTGTGTACCTTTTTTCATTGTTTATTCTCTTCAATGATTCATTATTATGGATTCTACTTCTAGTTTAGATCAATTTGAGCCTTTGAATACACATAATTACCATATATGGAGACCTAAAATGAAAATAATCATTAAATGAAAATGATTATGGTCTCTAATGAATGAAACTCAATCACAGTTTAAAAAAGAATATGACTTTTTTTGGCACAAATGTAAGTCTAATGAGCATATGAGGTTGATAGGGACTTATGTGAGTGATAGTTTTTTTATTTCATTTAGATGGGTGTGATACTCCATTCAAAATGTGGGCTAAATTCAAAGGTTTATTTGGGAAAGTAGATCACATAAGAGTAATGTGACTTGAAGTGGAGCTTACTTCACTCAACCTTGATGGGTTTACCTCTATTGTAGACTATCTCACTAAGTTTAAGAACTTATTGACAAAGTTGAAGGGGAATGGATGAGATAAAAAAGATGAAGAGTGTGTGTACCTAATTCTAACCAAGTTGAGTGGTCCATTCCAAATCTATGCTTCTACCTTTTTCTCTAGCATGGATGTATTAGGTACCACATTTACAATTTTAGATTTAGAGTTGTTTTATGAGAGACTCATTAGGGAGGAATTCAAATTGTCTCACTTTGATTTTTCCACCTCTAAAAAACATTAGTATCATCACATTTTAAGAGCAAGGAAAAAATAAAGTATAAAAAAAGAACATTCCTCCATCTCAAACTGCACCTAAGCCCAAAAACAATACATCTAAACCCAAATCATCTTCCAAATCCAATAATAAGTCTAGACTATCATGCTTCTATTGTGGGAGGATTGGTCATGAAGAGTCTAGGTGTTTCAAGAGAATGCAAGCCATAAAGGATGTCATCAAGAAACATAAGATTTATAACTCTAATCCATATCCATTTCATGAACATGGCAAAGCACTTAATGTTGTTGGGAGATCACATTCACCTATTTTATATAGTTGGGTTTTATATTCTGGTGCTTCTCATCATATGACTTCTTCTAAGGAATATTTTATATCTCTTAGTTTGAGTTATACTTTCAACATTGAGGTTGGATATTCTTCCTTTATTTCTATTAAGGGAAAGGATAACATACAAATAGGTGATGGATTCATCAATGATGCAATATATGTTCTAGACATCACCATCAATATACATTCAATTTATTAGATTTATCATTCTAGTTAGGGCAAGATAGTGACTTTCACATCATAAGGTGCTAATATTTGAGCTTTGTTAGAGATGCACACACTTATTGCATAGGGTGTTGTTGATAATAGTTTCTCATCTCTATCACTTTGAGGGTTTTGATGATACTCCTCCTCTAGGTACGTCTGTGGTTTCTCATATAGATTCTAAGAGTAAGATTTGGCATGAGATATTTGGACATTTCAATTACAGATATTTGAAGGAGTTGAACACTCATGGTATGGTAGATGGTCTTCCTATAGTTTCATATCTTGATGGAGTTTACCTTGGTTGTGAATCAGAGAAAAAACACAGATATATTTCTTAATGGTATGTCTATGAGAGCTTCTTCACCACTTGAGCTTGTGCATAGTGATTTGATGGTCTTTCCTACTCCTTTCAATGGAGCTAAGTATGCACTTACTTTTATTGATAATTTTTAGAGGTGTACTTGGGTATATTTTCTTAAGAACAAGGGTGATGTATTTTCTCACTTAAAAATATTTAATGCTTTCGTCAAGAAATAATCTTCTAGTTGCATCACGAAGCTTCATATAGATAATGAGTGAGAGTAATTTAGTCAAGAGTTCTCTATTTTTTTGGTAGCTTATGGTATTGTTCACCAGTATTTTGTTTCACATACTCCATAAAAGAATGACTTAACATAATGAAAGAAGTGAACTTTGAATGAGATGGCTAATTACATGATGCATTCATGGGATTTACCTCTTATCTATTGGGCAGAGGTATTTAATTATGTGAATTAAATTCAGAATTGCACACCACACAGAGCACTTGAGCATTTGACTCTAGAAGAGTGTTACATCTTGATCCCTCACTAAGCTAACTATTTAACTATTTATAGATGGATATAGTAGATACACATGATATTGGTTATATTTTATGATTAATCTTAAGATTGTGCTATTCTACGATAATAGAATGTTGCTTAATTAGATGATAATGTATTATTATTTATTATCAAATAGTTTTTATATGCATTTAAATTTTAAGCATATTAATGAATTTTTTTAGCTATATATTGTTTCTTATAATTATCGTGTGACATGACCTAATGACTTTCATGTTATGATGTGGACACAATAAAATTCATCCCTTGAATGTGCCAGAGGGAGAGCATCATTGGAGAGGGTGGTATAGATGGAGACATCCTTGGTCAATAGAGTGCTAACGAAACCTTGCACACACCACAATAATTAGTCATGGTAGAAATGGATTTAAAAATGATTATTTTTAATTTTGTTTAAAATTTTAATTTTTATGTTTACTTAAGTAGGTAAACTATATGAATAAAATCTCTTATGTGTAATTAATACACTTAGAGACAACTTTAATTAAGGTAAAATTTAAATACGGGTTATTATTTATTAATTTACCATTAAATTGTTGAATCATGATTAAACGCTTAATGTATTTAATATGAAATTGGAATTTCATATTAAAATACAAAAGGAATTTTTTTTTTAGAAAAAAATAAAAAGAGGAAAAAAACATTGAAATTAAAAAAAGAGAAAAATTAAAATATAGAAAAAAACAAGAAAAGAATTAAAGGATCTTAAAATTTAACAAACACAAGAAGATAAAACAAAAACAAAAACAAAAATCTAGGAGAACAATTTAGCATCTATTGTTCTATTTAAGGGAAATATGGAAAGACAAACAACATAGCTTAAGCATTGGAGAGGAAAGATGGAAGGACAAAGCATGGAAAAGAAGAGGCATATAAGATCAATAGGAGAATTTTGACGATAGGTGATGTACTTAAATTCATTGCTTATTGATGTGAGTAGAATTATGTTATTAGATAATGGATAATAACATATAAATCACTATTTAATGGGTTTTGCTCAAGAGTATTATTCAAAATACCCCTTAATATAGTAAACACCCAATCCCTTTAGAAAACTCTCTACAATTATTCATTTAAGAATATATTTGACTATATCCAATAGTGTTTAGCCCAAGATAGGCACCGTTCTATTATTATATACCATAAAACACACACACACACACACACACATGGGGTAGGTGCTAAAATTTTGGGTAATGTCTGATATTATTCCAGTAGGATTGTATGATGGTGACATATCTATTGATTTGTATAGCATCCAAAAATTGCATTATGTCATATATATTATCTTGACGGATCAAAATTCATTTCTTTTACAATGGTACATTAAATTCTATAGGCAACAAACACAATTGTTTAAAAATTTTATTTCAATTTGGGTCACATTAAATTATAGCATACATAGTTATACCTGGAGTGTAATATCATCTTAAATAAATTTCAGAGTATGGCATAGAATTATTTTATTATTACACAATATATGTATTAATCTAGAGTGAATAAAATATTTAAAATAAAACACTGTAGATATTTGTAATATATTTAAATTAATGCAATGCATTCTAGTCAGAAGTATTCAACCATTAGGCATAATAATGACTAAAATTTATATAAATTTACACATAGTCAGCTAGAGCATCAACCTATTTTTGGCATCCATTTAAATAGGCATCAAATTAATTATTATTTTAGTAATCTAGTAAAGTGGCATCAGGCACCAAACCATTTTCTAAGCTAATAATTTTACAATTTAGAAACTATTAAGGAAACAATGACCAATATGTGTCAATGAGACTATGTAAAATTGATAATGAGTTTTTAGACCTGTTGAAATATTGAGGATATTTTCTAGCTTACACCTGTAAGGTATGGAATTGCCACATTTCAAGTGAAACTCTATGTTTTAAAATAGAATTTATAATGTTTGAAGTGAATCCTAGTTTCTGTTATAAACAGTAATTATTTTCACAGGGCATCAAACTTAATTTCTAGCAAACAAAACTTGCATTTAAATTTATTTTGATCTTTCTCTCAAGCATCATGTTAGTTATCTTAGGTGTCATATGTTTTTTTTTTTTGGTCAAAACATGGGTGTCATCACTAGATAGTGTATAAAATTAATAACCATAAAGGTGTAGACCTATGCTTGGTTGGATGAAGGTTTTAGATGCCTTAAAAATTAGAATTAAGTTATAAATTGACTCTTTTTAGGATGTCCCAAACTAACTAGACCTTGGTAAAGGCATATATGATAACTTGTGTTAAAAATTAACAATACAATAATCTAATTGTATAAACTAATAAAATCAAGGAGGGTATATATAATTTGGCAGTATATATATAATTTTGAGTAGACAATTAAACAATGGAAGCATCACCCCATTTCTATGAAACCTTTATGTGGCTGAAAAATATCAATACTTATATATATACTTATTTCCTTAAAGACCATATGGAATTAAAGAGTCATCTTTTATGGTTAAAACAATATGGCAGTGTTTGGTATGAATATAAAACAAGCAAATAAAATTATTTGGCCAAAAACTTAGTAAGATTTGCATATAGATGAAAATAGTGTGATTTTGACTAAAAGTTAGCCAAAATTTTATAGTTTTTAAGAAAGCTTTGTTTCTGTTAGATGTTTATGTTTAAAACTAAACTTTAGATAAACATACCTTATGCATAATAAGATTTGAAGAAACCTACCCTTATAGCAGGACTCAGGTAGAATTTAAGACTTGATGAATTGAATTGTATTTTTGCTATAAGCTTTCAAAATTTATGAGTTATGTAGGCTTAAAACTTGTATCGATAAATTCTAGTATGAGAGTAGCATTATAGAACCAGATTCTTAGTTATATCTGCACTCATAACCATAAAAAAATGTAAATGAAGTCAGACGGGTTTATTTCTTTATCTTATGGAATAAAACTATAAGAATTTTTAGACTCCTTAAAAATATGATAACATGTCATACAAAACATATAATTAAATTATGACTATTTACACAAGCGAAATCATGGGGTAGACTTCCTTAGTTAATATTATCGAGAGAAATATTAACTAGAAAAATGAAAGAATTTAAGTAATTTATCAAATGGTTATTTATAAAACCCCAAAAATAAACCAAACAAATAAATTAGACCTTTTCTGTTCTCAAGATAAACAAAGGTTCTGATTTTCTAGTTATTATTTGAAACAAATGTTTCCATATAATTTTAACTACTTTATGAGTTGAATTATTAGTTATGGTTAAAACACTGGTCTTTGGTAATATGGGTTACCATAGGGTGTAGAGAATTGGAAACCAATTATACTATTGAAATTGTATAGTTAATTTGTATATTTATCCAGGTGGTATATTGATAAACATTATTTCTAGTATGGAATAGAATATAACAAAATATCCATGTATATGTTAGACAGATTTAATATATCATATTATTATTTTTATATATAACATGTCATGTATTGCATTTACTAGTAGGATGTATGTCAATAAATCTTATAGTTGAATTATATTTGACCAATCTACATTGTTAATGAAGAGTAAGGAGTGAGATAGATTTTATTGACTTATTGGCATTACAATGTTAGATGAAGGCAATCAGATCAAGTGGTGTGTATAAAATCAATAGATCTATAGATCATTTTATATTACTTTTCATAAAGATTTGACCAAAGTATGTTTAGTGAGACGTTATATTTCATGAGTATGATTTACATGTATGTGTGATATCTTGCAATAGATCGATTTTTTCTATGATACATTCAATGTTTAGTTAGTTAAAAATTATACAACACACAGGTACTAGCTAGTCTCTCTAAATTCCTGTGTTGTTACTAACTAACCATCTATGAAGGGAGGGCCATTCCCTAATAAGATAGTGTAGAGGATCATTGGTATGTGGCTGGTGTGGAAAAGTGCTTGAATGATTCTCTCCCTCCCCATAATAGTACTACTTATCAATATGACACTTGAGATTGCCACGAATACTTGAAGTTTGAGAACTGTGCTCTGGGGTAGCCAAGTATCTTATTTGTATATTATAAATTATTATAATTGTTATTGAAGAGTTGTAATTATATGTTGATGCTTATTGATAGTGACTATTGTGTATTTGGATAAAGTTGAATTTAAAATATTATAATTATTTTCTTTATTGAGTTGCCATACTCTCATGTTGTTAGAGATTAATTGTTTATCATGATTACACATGAATAATTTTATGATCTCTGTTAGACTCCGAAGAAGTCTAATTTTTCATGTGTTTATCTTAAATTTTTTTTACGTATTTCTAGTTAAATCCTAGTTGGGATGTTACATGTGGTATCAAAGCTATGGCTTGAAGTCTAGGACTTAATGAGTACACTAAAATTTTCATATCCTTGTTTTGGTAGAAATAAGGATGGTGAAAGTTAGAGTTTCAGGAGAGGGTCCTTTGAATGTTGGTGATAACAATCCTCCATTTGATCCTAACTAATTTACTGATGAACAGTTAGCAAAGATAGATCAATTTATCATAGTCATGAATGACACCAAAGATCATATTTTAGTTCTGAAGTAGGTTGTTCATGGCCATGAAAGAGAAGATAAATAAGATGAACCTGTAGAGCATTTGGTTGAGCAGAAATTTTTTCAAGATGCTAGAGCACAGGTTACTAAGGAGTTGGCTTAGGATATGAAGAAGATGAATCCACCTAAGTTTGATGGAACTATTATAGGTGATAGAGTTGAGGCATGGTTGACAGAGATAGATAAGTATTTAAAAATTCAAAACTATTCCTAGGTCACCAAGGTGGTTTGGGGAGCATACTATTTAGCTGGTGAGGTAGCTACATGATGGACCAACAAAAGGTTAGAAATGAATCTGAATTTGACCACAACTTGGGATTAGTTTTTGGATTTATTTAGATCACGATGGATTCCACATCTATATTTTTATAAAAAACTTATATATTTGTAGAATTTGAATCAAGGTGACATGTCAATGAATGAGTATTAGGAGTTGTTTACCAAACTATTGAAGTATGTACCTTAGTATCAAGAAGATGAGTGGTTTTGAATTAGGAAGTTCATCATGGGTTTGATGCCCTAGATTGGTGGATAGGTAGATGTTTATGGACCTTCCACCATGGACTAGATTTTTGAGAAAGCGGTCAAGTAGGAACAAAAGTTGAATTCTCTTTCGTAGGATAAGGATAAATTCAAGAAGAGGTTTGGTAATTCTAAGTTAAACTTCAAGAAGAAGAATTGGAAACAAAGGAGTGGAGACTCTAAGAAACAATTCAAGAATTAGAATGCTAAGTTCAATAATAGATCAAAAAATAATAAATAGGGAAATGAATCCAAAGATGCTTTCAAGGGAAACTAATAGAATTTTAGAAAAGGGCCACTAAGAGGGTGATTCATTTGTAGAGAGGTTCATTATGCTCATGATTTTCCTCAAGATAAGTCAAAGGAAAAAGACCATAATACTCAAAAGGGTGGTTTCTAGTAGTGAATTCATGCAACAATTGACAATTGTAGGCCAAGAATTAGGCACTACCTATTGAGCTATCAGGGACTTTGTTTGACCGTCCAATTCCCATTTTGATAGATACAAGAGCTAATGAATGTTTTATAGCTTCTAAGATGCTTAGTAAGCTTTTTAGAAGTGCTAGCGTGATGGAAAATGCATGGTCAGTATAGTATGAGAATGATGCAAAGGTCATGATAGATAAGTGTTTATTCGAAGTAGAGATTAGGTTTTTCAAATTCACAATAGATGTGGATTTATATGTAGCACCTTTGGGATCATATGATGTGATCTTATGATTCAACTTGATCACAAAGCATAAAGCCAAAGTTGATTACTACTTAAATAAGGTGGAGTGTCTTGATGATTTTGAGAATTAGACACAAATCCAAGGTGAGATGAGAGAATTAAAGCTTAGGAAGATTTTCGATATGTAGCTTAAGAAAGCTCAAGGAAAAGGGTGTTAGGAATTTATCATCAAGATAAATGAAATGGAGGAATCTAGGGAACCATATGTCAAAGATTACCCACTTCTTAGAGATTATCATGATGTTTTTCCATACGAGTTGCTAGGGTTTCCCCCTAGACGTGAGTTTGATTTTTCTATCGATATCATACCTAGTTTAGAACCATAGTCTAAAGTACCATACAGGATGAAAAAAATAGAATTGGTTGAACTGAAATCTCAACTTTAGGAGTTGTTGGTGAAGGGATTGATTAGGCCAAGTGTATCAACATGGGGTGCACTGGTTATTTTTGTCAAGAAGAATGATGGTACCCTTCGACTATTCATTAATTATAGAATGTTGAACAAGGGTTGCAACCATAAAAAATAGGTATCCGTTACCTTGTATAGATGATATTTTTCATCAAATACGAGGAGAAACAATACTTTTTAAGATTGATCTTCAAGCAAGATACAATCAGTTGAGGATCTGGGATGAAGACATTACAAAATAGTGTTTAGAACTTGATATGGGCACTATGAGTTTACAATGTTACCTTTTGGTCTAACTAATGCTCTAAAAACATTTATGAATCTCATGAATAGTGTATTCAAAGATTATCTTGACCATTTAGTGTTAGTTTTTCTAAATGACATTCTTTTTTATTCAAAGAATGAAGAGGAGCACTTTCAACATTTGGATTTGGTTTTGTAGCAGTTATAAAAGCTCAAGCTTTACAAAAATCTGTCTAAGTGTGCATTTTTCCAAAAATAGGTGTAGTATTTAGGACACATTATCTCTATAAAAGGTATTTCTATAGATCTAGGGAAGATTAGAGCCATTATGGAATGGTTGACACCAAATAATGTGCATGAATTTAGAAGCTTCATGGGGTTGGTAGACTATTACAAGAAGTTCATGACAAATGTTTCCAAAATAGCTAATCCAATTACTTATTTGTAGTGAAAGAATAACAAGTTTGTTTGGTTAGAGAAGTGTGAGTTAGCTTTCTAAGAGTTGAAGAGAAGGCTCATGTCTACACCAGTTTTGAGAGTTTTAGACCCCAATGGTCACTTTTCAGTAGTCACAAATACATCAAGAGATGGACTAGTTGGAGTACTTATGTAGGATGGAGCATTAATGGCTTATGAGTCATGAAAGCTTAAGCCTTATGAGGTAAATTATGCCCCTCATGATTTGGAGCTTTAAGTGATTGTTCATGCTTTGTAAGTATGGCAACATTATTTATTGGGAAAACTTTTTGAGCTCAAGATGGATAACTTGGGACTCAAATATATTTTTATCCAACCTAATTTGAATGCACTTAAAAGACATTGGCTTGAGTTTTTTTTCTGATTATGACTTTGATATCAGTTACATCAAAGGCAAAGAGAATAAAGTATCTGATGTCCTCAGTCGAAGAAGGTATATTATAACTATAGATACTATCAATAGTACCTTCAAGGATCAGGTGATTGAGTTCTCTCTAAGAGATGAATTTTATGATCAAGTCAGAAAAGCATTGCCAGAGAATGCTCAAAATCCTCAGTACAAAGGATTTAGTTTGGAGAGTGATGGTCTTTTACATTAAAATAGATGGATGTGCTAGATCAAGAGAATACATGGATCATAGTGCTTAAATAATTGCATGATGCCCCTTATTTAGGATATCTAAGTGTAACCAAGATCATGGTAGAGCTCAGACAACTATATTTATGGAAAGGAATCAAGAAAAATGTAGCGGGTTATATGTCATGTTGTTTGAAGTGTGAGTGAGTGAGAGCTGAGCATGTGCATCTAGTTGGATTGTTATATCTAAATGATATTCCAAAATGGAAATGACAAGTTAGATTGATCAGGTAGAGATTGGTCGAGGCCAATGATATACAAAATATTTATGTAGATTTGAATAGAATAGAGAGGCACTTCACAATTGGTGATAAAGTTTTTTTACAGTTAAAATCATAAAAGAATTCAATTAAATTTGAAAAAACTAAAAAATTATCATCGAGATATGTGGGACCCTTTGAGGTGTTAGAAATGGTCAATCTTATTATATATAGGCTTGCATTGCCACCAAAATGTTATCTTTTACATAATGTCTTCCATGTATCATATCTTAATAAATATATAGTTGATCCTATGCATGTGTTGGATTGGAATGTTTTTTAGGTTCTGGATCCTAAGGTGGTCATAGTAGACCCAATTAGGGTAATTGACACATGCAAATTTCATTTGCGTAATAGGGAAATGTCATAGTGCAAGGTCCAGTGGGACTAATAATCTAAGGATAGTGTTATATGAGAGGACTATGTAAGTTCTTCAGGAGATTTTTACACTTATTTTCTTGATTAGATACTATTATGTTATGTTATTTTCAATTGAACAATATTTTATTTTAGATCACATATTTGAATAATAGTCATCTGAGATGATGACTAGCTTTAGGAGGAAGGATGTTACATCCCAATCCCTCAATAAGCTAACTATTTAACTATTTATAGATGAATATAGTGGATACACATGATATTGGTTATATTTTCTAATTAATCTTGAGATTATGCTATTATGAGATAATAAAATGTTGTTTAATTAGATGATAATTCATGATTGCTTATTATAAACTAGTTTATGTATGCATTTATATTTTAATCATATTAATGAATTGTTTTAGTTATATATTGTCGCTTATGATTATCACATGATATGATCTAATGACTTGCATGTTGTGAAGTGGACGTGGTAAAATTCATCCTTTGAATGTGTTGAAGGGAGAGCATGATTAAAGAGGGTGGTGTATATGGAGACATCATTGGTCGACAAAGCACTAGCAAAACCCTACGCACACCACAATAATTAGTCATGGTATAAATGCATTTAAAATGATTTTTTTTTAAGTTTGTTTAAATTGTTAATTTCTATGTTTGATTAATTAGGTAAACTATAGGAATAAAATCCCTTATTTGTCATTAATACGTTTAGAGACAAATTTAATTAAATTAAAATTTAATTACAAGTTATTATTTATTATTTTACCATTAAATTGCTAAAGCATGATTAAATGCCAAATGAATTTAATATGAAATTAGAATTTCATATTAAAATATGAAAGAGAATTATTTTTTAGAAAAAATATAAGAGGAAAAAACCATTAATTTTTTTAAAAGAAAAAGAAAAATAAGTTAAAATCTAGAAATTAAAAAAAAAAACAAGAAAATAAATAAAAGATTCTAAAATTTAATAAACACAAAAAGATAAAACAAAAACAAAAATCTAGGAGAATAGTGTATCATCTATTCTTCTATTTAAGATAAAGATGGAAAGAGAAACAACATAGCTTATGCATTAGAGAGGAAAGAAGGAAGGATGAAGCATGGAAAATAAGAGGCATAGAGGATCAACAAGCGAATCTTTATGGTAGGTGGTGTACTTAAAATTAATTGCTTGTTAATGTGAGTAGAATAATGTTATTAGATAATGGACAATAACATAGAAATCATTGTTTAATGGGTCAAGAGTATTGTTGAAAATATCCCTTAATTTAGTAGATGCCAAACCCTTTTAAAAACTCTATATAATTATTCATTTAGGAATATATTTGACTATATCCAACAATTTTTAGCCCAATATAGGTGTTGTTATATATACATATATATGGGGTAGGTGTTAAAATTTTGGGTAATGTCTGAGATTATTCTAGCAGGATTGTATGATGATGGTATATCTATTGATCTATATAGCATCCCAAAATTGAATTATGTTGTATATATTAGCTTAGTGGATCAGAATTCATTTATTTTATAGTGATACATTAGCTTCCATAGGCATCAAACCCAGTTGTTTATCAATCTGTTTTCATTTTGGGTTGCATTAAATTATAGTTTGCGTAGTCATACCTAGAGTGGGTTATCATCTTAAATAAATTTTAGAGTATGACGTAGAATTATTTCTATGTTTACATAATATATGTATTAATCTAGAGTGAATAAAATCTTTAAAACAAAACATTGTAGATATTTGCAATAGATTTAGCTTAATACAGTAAATTCCATCCAGACGTATTCAACCATTAGGCATCATAATGATTAAAATTTATATAAATTTACACACAGTCAACTAGAACATTGACCTTGTTTGGCATCCATTTAATTAGGCATCAAATTACTTATTGTTTTAGTAATCTGGTAAAGTGGCATCAAGTGTCAAATCATTTGCTAAGCTAATACTTTTAGAATTTAGAAACTATTAAGGAAGTGGTGACTAATATGTGTCAGTAAGACTTTGTAAAATTGTTAATGATTTTTCAAACCTATTGACATATTGAGGACATTTTCCATCTTACACCTGTAAGGTATGGCATCACCACATTTAAATAGAAACTCTGTTATAAAACATAATTTGGAATGTTTGAAGTGAATCCTGATTTCTATTGTAAATAGTAATTATTTGCATAGGGTATCAAACTTGATTTCCAACAAACAAAAATTGCATCGAAATTTTTTTTATCTCTCTCTTAGGCATCGGGTTAGTTCTCTTAGGCATCATAATATGTTTTTTTGGTTAAAACATGGGCGTCATCACTAAATAGTGTATGAAATTAATAACCATTTTTTGTTAAAACATGGGTGTCATGACTAAATAGTGTATAAAATTAATAACCAGCAAGGCATCAACTTGTTCTTGGTTGTATGAAGGGTTTAGATGTCTTAAAATAGAATAATGTTATAAATTGACTCTTTTTAGGATGTCCCAAACTGACTAGTCCTTGGTAAAGGCATATATGATAACTTATGTTAAAAATTAAAAATAAAATAATCTAATTGTATAAAATAATAAAATTAAGGAGGGTATATATAATTTGGTAGTATATATATATAATTTTGAGTAGACAATTAAACAATGGAGGCATCACCCCATTTTTATGAAATTTTTGTGAGGCATATATATATATATATATATATATATATATATATATATATATATATATATATATCCTTAAAGTTCACATGAATTTAAAAAGTCATCTTTTATGGTTAAAGCAATATAGCAGTGTTTGGTATAAATATAAAACAAAAAAATAAAATTATTTGGCTGAAAACTAAGTAAGATTTCCATAAAGATGGAAATAGTGTGACTTTGACTAAAAGTTAGCCAAAATTTTATAGTTTTTAATAAAGCTTTATTTCCATCAGATAATTCAATTCAAAACTAAACTTTAGATAAACATACCTTATGATGAAAAAACCTACCCTTGTAGCAGGACTAAGGTAGAGTTTAAGACTTGATGAATTAAATCAAATTTTTGCTATAAGTTTTATAAATTTATTAGTTATGTAGGCTTAAAACTTGTACTAATAAACTCTAGTATGAGATTAGCACTATAGAACCAGATTCTTAGTTATATATGCACTCATAATCATATCAAAGTGTAAATGAAGTTAGACGCATTTATTTCTTTTTCTTATTGAATAAAACTAGAGGAATTTTTAGACTCCTTAAAAATATGGTAACACGTTATACAAAATATAGAATTATGTTATGACTATGTACACAAGGGGAATCATTGGGTAGAATTCCTTAGTTATTATTCTTGGGATAAATATTAACTAAGAAAATAAAAGAATTTAAATAATCTAACAAATGGTTACTTATAAAACCCCAAAAATAAACCAAACATATAAATTAGACCTTTTATGTTTTGGGATAAACAAAGGTTTCGATTTTCTAGTTATTGTTTGAAATGAATGTTTCCATATAATTTTAACTATTTTATGAGTTGAATTATTAGTTATATTTAAAACACTGGTTTGTGGTAATATGGGTTGCCATAGGGTGTAGAGAACTAGAAACCAATTATATTGTTAAAATTATATAGTTAATTTGTATGTTTACCTATGTGGTATATTGATAAACATTATTTCTAGTATAGGATAGAATATAATGAAATATTCATGCATATGTTAGATGGATTTAATGTATGTTGTTATTATTCCTATATATAGCAAGTTGTGTGTTGCATTTTGTAGTAGGATGTATGTCAATGAATCTTATGGTTGAATTATATTTGATCAATCTACATTGTTAATGTGGAGTAAGGAGTGAGACATACTTCATTAGCTTACTGAAATTGCAATGTTAGATGGAGGTAATTTGATCAAGTGGTGTGCATGAAATCGATAAATCTATTGATCATTTTATATTACTATTCGTAAAGCTTTGGACAAAGTATGTTTAGTAAAAAATTATCTTTAATGAGTATGATTTACATGCATGTGTGATATCTTGCAATAGATCAAGTTTTTTGATGATACACTACATATTTAATTAGTTAGAAATCAAATAACACATAGGGACTAGCTAGTCTCTCTAGATTTCCGTGCCATCACTATCTACCCATCCACGAAGGGAGGGCCATTCCCTAATGGGATAGTGTGAGGGATCGTTGGTCCATGGTTTATGTGGAAAATCACTCGAATGATACTATCCCTCCCCATAATAGTAATACTTATTGAGATGAAACTTGAGACTACCATAAATACTTGAAGTTTGGGAACTGTGCTCTGGGGTAGCCAAGTATCTTATTTGTACATTGTAAAATATTGTAATTGTTATTGAAGAGTTTTAATTATGCATTGATGCACATTGACAGTGGTTATTTTGTATTTGGATAAATTTGAATTTAAAATGTTATAATTACCTTTTTTATTGAGTATCATACTCTCATGTTGTTAGAGATATGTAATTTATGTTCTATATGAATTGTTTATCATGATTACACATGAATACTTTTATGCTCTCTATTAGACTTTCGTAAAGTAGTCTAGTTTTGCATACATGCTTATCTTAAAAATAAGTTTATGTATTTCTAGTTAGATCCTATTGGGGATGTTACAAAGAGGATTGGTCTGGTACTAAGCTTGATATCTCATTTTTTTGAGTCCTTAGGAGCCATGATTGGGAGTTCTCACTAAATTAAAAAAGGAAAGCATTGGATAGGAAGAGAAAACCTTTGATTTTTTTAGGGTATTACAAAGACATGAGATATTATTGTCTTTTACATCCTAATACTCATTGATGTTCATTTTCAAACACATGTACAGTTTGATGAGCACTTCACATCTCATGATTCTTCATATTCTTCCATGCCTTATTCTTTTGATGATTCATCACCTCTTCTTGAGGATGCATTATTTGAGGATCTAGTTTAGACCTTTTAGGAAGTTATAGATGTTGAGGATCCTATTCCCACTAATGTTACCACTATGCCATTATGGGCTCATACTACATTTGCTAAATCAAAACCTTTTATATACGACATTCCACCCACTCGACATCATCATACACATTCTATAAGCACTAGACTTTTGTGTCAGACATTCTACAAGGATCCATAATTTTTTCATAGGGTCATGGGATACAAGAGTAGGATGATGCAATAATAGATTAGTATTCTTATTTGATGAAGAATCATACTTGGGATTTAGTATCTCTTCTTAAGGTAAGAAAGTTGGTTAGGTAAAAGTGGGTATACCGCACCAAGTATGTAGCTTACGGGTCTATTGATAAGTATAAACCAAATCTTATTTCAAATGGGTTCTCATAGGTTGAAGGTATTTATTACTTTGAGACTTTTATTCCCATTATTGAGATGGATTATATTCACCTTATACTTTCTCTTGATACATCACAAGGTTGGCCAATATATCATATAGACATTAAGAGTGTCATATTGCATAGAGACTTGCATGAAGAAATTTATATGGAGTATCTTGTTGGGTTTGTTCATGATTCTTCTCTTGTTTATCAACTTTGGAGGTCTCTTTATGGTCTCAAATATGTCCCTTAGGCTTGGTATGGTAATATATATTCTTTTATTCTATCTACTGACTTTGTTTGTTGTCAGTCTAATGTAACAGTGTATATCCAACATATTGGGGAGGACATTGTTATACTGGTCTTGTATGTTGACAATATGCTTCTCAAAAGTAGCTCCTCTTCTCATATTGAGGCTATTTAGTAGGCAATTTTAGTGTTGTATGATATGATGGATCTCAGTCTTTTGCACTTCTTCCTTGGTTTGCAGATTTCACAGTCAGATTTAGGGATATATTTGAGTTATTAAAAGTACATTTTTGATCTTCTTCAATATTTTGGCATTGTTGATTTCAGGCCAAGTCCTTCTCCTTTTTAGTCTGGAGTCACTCTCACTTTTACTTGAACTACTCTACTTTGTGAACCTACATTGTGTAGGTAGATGGTTGAGAGTCTTATGTATTTGACCAATAGTTTCCCCGACCTTTCATTTGTAGTTGGGATTATATCTAAGTTGAACATGCCCCTCATGACAGTCATTGGTAGGTTACCAAGATGATTTTATGATATCTATGAGACACTAACCATTTTGTATTACACTGTAACAAGGGCTCTACTCAATTGGTTGGGTACACTGATTCAGATTGGGTAGGTTCTCTTGATGTCAAACATTCCACTTCTAATTACATATTTTGTTTTGGTTCTTCACCTATTACTTGGGCATGTAAAAAGTAGTAGGTTATTTCACTTTTATCTATAGAGGCTAAGTATAGGGTAAAAATTATAGTGAATTAGTAGGTTCTTTGGCTTCTTAAGTTATTGATAGAGTTTGGCTTCACATAGGATTCACCCACTATAATTTGGTGTGATAACTAGAGTATAATTCACATATCCCACAACCCAGTTGATCGCCAAAAGACCAAACACATTGAAGTAAATATGCACTTTATTCATTAGCACATTTAGGATGGAGTTCTTATCTTGGAGTACATTCTAACTCAACAACATGTTTTAGACATCTTCACAAAGCCTTTTGCATCACATCATTTCCTTAAGTTGTGTGGCATGCTTGGGGTTTTAGAAGTTATCCTTGGAGGTGTTTTTGAGGACATATTCCTTGTTATTCATAGATATATATTGGACATGAGTACCTTATTAGGCATATTTGTCAGGACTCATATTGTGCATATGCCACTATATCTTATTTTGGATATTGTTATCCCTTAATTTCACTTGAGGGGGGGTGTTAGAGTTTATATTTCTCATGTTTGATAGGATATAACCATGTATTTAATCTTTTTCCTAGTTTGTCTTATGTAATAATATAAACCATATTGCTTAGTTATAATAGTTTCTAATTTTCCCTTGCCTATTTATGCAAGGGTTTCCTATTGTAATAACGTGTCTTATTTTGAATAATATATGATATGTCTCGTCTTTGATTATCATATATGTAGCTTACTTGTGTGATATTTTTTGTTGATAACTCTTTATATATTTGGGTTATTGGAATGTTTTTACCATTATTAAGAGCTAGACAAGGTACATAGTGGTATAACTGTGGTTCATCATGCTTTCAACTTCTTGGCATCAAGAAGCTCATTTAGATCAAAGACACCTTTTTTTTTCTACCTTACCTTTCCCTCTTTCTTATCCTCTTTATGATGATATTCTTATTTAACTTAGATATTTAAGTGAGTTACAATGAAGTATATTCTAATTGTTTTATCAATTAAATCAAGTAGAAAATAAGATATAGACAAATAAAAATCAAGCAAATAAATGAATATGAGTGTTCATAAAAACTGAACATATGGTGGTAGCAGTTATTGTCCTTAGAGTAATTAGGTTAAACTACTAGATCCTTGGATTGAATCAACATCAATTTTAAAATTAATAAGGTGATATATTTATCCCCTAATTTTCTCCTTGAAACACTCAAACTTATGAGTGATTTTAGACCAAAGGAGTTTTGGGCAATCAAAAAATGGTGCTAGGAGGGCCAAAATCTTCATTTTTAGTTGTCTATTGACTTTTATTTATTTGAAAGCAACTTAGACCTCATTAAAAGGATCACAAGGTCCATATTTAGGTTATGGCATTTTGTGGTTTCACTTGTTGAGACATAAGATGAAAAAAACTAGTGAGGATGAGCTTATTTCACATATTATTTAAACTTATTTAAGATTGTACTTAATTTTTTAAATTTCATGGCTATCACCATGTCTTGGCTTGGTGATTCAGCCATCACCATCCCATAAATTCAGCATAACTTACCTAAATATCCCTTTGATTTCTTCCCAGAGTTTTAGAATGACCATTCAAAATCTACTTAGGACCACATTATTACTTACATAGTGGTTATACATGTGTTAAAAGTGTAATTTGAGGATGTAGCATGTAGAATGTTTCATTTCACTTTGAAATAAGTATATGTTTGGTATTTGAGATTAGTGATGAATTATATTACCATTAGTAGTTGTTTAGAAAATTAATTCTTTCTTCAATTCAGAAGCCTAGTGGAAAATTCATCCTCTCTCCCAAGTCTCTTGTCTAACAATCAAAAGAACCAAGACCTTATCACCATCATGATGAAGGTCATTCTATATGAGCCACATGATCATGATTTTGATACATGATTTAAGTGGAGAAACACATTTTAGAAAATAAAGAGGAAATATTAAAATAAAAATAACAATTGGAATTACAACAAGAATAGTTTAAAACCTCCTACAGTCACCTAGAAGAAGAATTTAGTGAGATAGGAGAGTTAAATGTAAAGGACCAAGCATAAAATTTTATTGTCTCCAATGATTCAACATTTCAAGAAATAGTAGTCCCAAAGCCTCTTGTGCCCAATATTACATTCATTGAACTGCATGTAAATGTATCCCTTGTGTATGACTTGCATGCACATGAGGTAAGCTCTTCTATTATCAATGACATTTCTTAAAATCTAGAACTAGATAAATCTCTTATTTACAATTATGTTGATTCTAGATTTGAAGTAAAAGGAAATGATTATCTCAAATTCATGTATGTATATATTTTTGATGATGAAAGTGATGAAAATCAAGAGTTATGGAAGGACATATGTTTTTTTTGGTTTCTATTTTGATTTAGCTTCAATACCTTATGGAATTTTGGCTAAATAGAAATCTATGTTTATTCTTTCTAATGACTTGAATGCCAATAATGAAGATCCAGGTCATGGCCTCCATCAAGAAAGTCCATATTATAAGTATGGGGTTTTGAAAAGGGTTAACTCAAAAGATTCTAATCCTCCAGATTAAGACATGATCGAAGAAGAGAAATACCTTTTAGATGGGGAGGTGAAGATATTAAATCTAGACTCACTTACTTAGGAAGATTACAATGTAAATAAGGATGATGATCTCATTCAAGATTCAGTTTACCCAAAGTCAAACATATAACATCCGATCAATGAGTGTACTAGATATGAAGTGGTCAAGACACCTACAATAGATATAAGAATGATAATTCTTAATCTTGAATGCATGTATAAAAATGATGGTGATTATCATATGGCATATTTTGAATAAAAAATCAAGGATTTTTTTTATTATAGGTATGATTCCATTTCCCTATCTAGTGATATATTTTTACAATTTATTTTTTAACATATTACCTCTTATGGATGCGAGTAAAAATGATGAAATTTTAGACCTTAGTAATCCCCAAGGAATTATATGGAATGATGTTTAAATATTTGTGATAGGTGTGTTACCCTTCCCTAGGAATGTTGATCTAACTAGTGGTTATCTTTTTCATGAAAATGATACTTACATTTTTCCACTCATGGATTTAATTGATTCAAAAGTTGATAAGGTATGCTATGGATATCCTACATTTACCTTGCTAGAATTTGATGTTAATTCTTTCCAAGCTAAAGATGATTCTAATTTTAGAATTAAGACACCTAGCTCTTTTAAACACATGCTTGTTAATTACATTGGTTTTGTAGGAAGGAAAGTCAAAGAGCTTTTAAGTAAATTCAAAGACATCCTTTCCTTCCTAAGGACATTGACTAAATCATGTTATGAAGGGTTTCTAGACTCATCCTTTCAATTGTGTTGGGCATGCCTTTTTTAGATTAGAGTACATAGTTTCATGTTTTTTGCATTTACTTTCTTAGTTAGCTTTCCCTGCTTTCTATTTTGTTTCCTTAGAGTAGTTTCCCTATTTTATAAAGTAGATCCTCATTTGTACATATGTTTTTTTTCTACTTTTTATCTTGGTTATGTTCTGCTTCAATATTCTTGTCATGTTCTTTGTCAATGTAATCCCTTTACATCAATGAGCCCTATCCTAAAAATAAAAAAACATTGACTAGAAGAGTAGAAACCTCTAGAGTTTGCCTCTATAAATTCCCCTGTACTTGTGTTAGTGGGCTAAAGAATGTCAAATGGTTGATGGAAACATGAAATTGGTTTGATCCTTAAAATTTAGAGTGAAAAGTCATGTTTAAACAATTGCATAGGATACTTCAATTTTATTTTTTGCATCTTATAAATTGGAGGCTTGTGATTATAAACAAAATTTGTGGATTTTAGAAAGGTTTCTTTTCTTTCCCAAATCCATCAATTTCACTTAATTGTATATATAAATTAAAGAATAAACATTGATTTAGATTGAATCTATCTTAGTGATCTAAATTTTTCGAATCTATCATTTTACCCATGGCTTGGTTCCCCACCCATAATGGACTGAAAATAAAAATATCTTTTCAAATGGAAAAATGTAAGAATAACTAAGTTCAAAATACTAAATTAAATGTCTTTCCTCAAAAGGGTGATTCAAGCAATCTCCATTGTAGGACTTTCAACCTAGATGGAAGTGGAGTAAGGCCTTGAGAGGGAACAAAGATATTTATACTAGGTCTATAGACATTTGAATGGAAATAGAGCAATACCCATGCCATTGCCCCTAAACTATTTAGCCAAATTTCCTTCTCAAAAGTTTTGATTGCTCAAGAAGGTCTGGATTGTTTCATATGAATTAAAGAGCTATAAATAATTTATAATTTTCACACATTAATGATCTAAAAAGGAATTGAAGCTTAGTATGCCACATATTGAATCAAACTTTAGTTCCTTCATATTTATGATATCATTTAAATAATTATTTACAATTTATACTGGTGTTTAGGTGTGAAGATTTGTAGCCTAACTTTTGAAGTATTTTAACTAGATTGTCTAGGTTTTGAATAGTTTTGTAGCATTCTCCCCATGAAAATAACCATTTTTTAGGTCCAACACACCCATCCTCAATTCTTCAGATGGATACCATCTTGTTTCAATTTGATCTCTAGTTTGTAAGTTCCTAGATGTGAAGTTCTATTTTATAAATGATTCATTGATATTAACAAAGTTTGTTAATAAAAAATACATTATTGCACTTGGTCTAAAACTCCCATCTAGTACTACATTGATGTAAACATTTGAATTTGATTAGATCTAGTAAGTCTTGGTATGAATCTTGTTTTGGAAATACATCAAATTTCCTTTTGTTGGGCCATTTCACCTTAGATTTAGGCAAGTTGTCTAATTATTTTTGATTTTTTAGCTTCTTTTGCTTAGCAATTTAATATTTTAATGCTTAATTTTAGACTAATTGACTAAGTGTTCATATGGTTTTAATTCTTAGACTTATTTGATTTCATAATAATGGATAAAAATCTGATTTTAAATCGAAAAAGTTTGGCTTTGAATTCATTAAAAAATGGCTTTTTTCATTAATATTTTTCATCCTTTTGTTCTCATTTTCAAAATAATTTAACCATTTGAATTTGAAATAAATTATTTATTGGCTTTTTAAAATGAAAATTGCTAACTGGGATTTCATTTATTTTGCCTGCAGGTGCCCACTTTGCTCTTAGTGCCACATAGTGATCTGTCACAACTCCCAGTGACCTCGACCAATTTAAAAAGTCTTTTGGCACTTAGTCAATTCTAAAAAATGTTTCTTGGATCCATGTGGCATATTTTTGAAACTTCATGGGACTTCTAATTTAGCAGTCCTTTGGGAAAGTTGATTAGTGAGATTGTGCCATGTGGCATCATCCTGATGATCTAATATCTTAGAAAAATTTATAAAATTCATTAGGCCTCTAGGTGAGTACGTTAGAAATATTGCACCACATGGCATCATCCTAATGACCCACTATCTTGGAGCAATTTGTACAATTCAACAAGCCTCTAGACATGTGAGTTAATGGGATTGTGCCATGTGGTGTCACCCTAATAACTCATTATCCCAAGGCTATCTGTACTTAAACATAGCCTCCTAGAGAGAAAGTTATCAACATTTCACCATGTGGAATAATCATAGGAATATAATACCCTAGAACAACCCATGCAATTTTAGCACCCCATCTAAACTTTGAGCCATCGAGATGTCACCACATGGTAATATTCCACTTTATTGTGACCAAGAATAGTCAGCATATATCAAGACCCATGCTGAGTAGTGGTAAATAAAAAGAACAAGATGCAGTAAATTGATAGGATACCCCATGGAAATAGTGAGCCATGTAAGTAGTCCTATTCAGCTGGGATTATCAAGATATAAATTTGATGGTTTGTCTAACTATCAAAGTCATTAGACACTGAAAGTGGACTATGTGTCTAAACTCATTTGATCGACTAACTTGAAAGTAATGTATTGGCATCAAATCTTGGCATGTCATGTAATGAATAATAGTCAAATCTCCATAAAAGACATAAAGGATCTAAAAGACAAATATTCACCTTAAAGAGGCATGGTTCAATTGTAGAGAGGGGCATGACTCTAAATCTATTAGGGAATCATAAATTCTAACTGCATTTTCAAATCATCATTTAATATTTATAGTCACCCATTAGTGCGATGAGCTATAAGATGAGGCCATGCGTTTCATGAATTGTCTATATAAATAGGTTGCATTGTCATTGTAAAAGGGTTATACTTTTGGGTACCAAGGATTTATAATAATTGTGCTGAGATTTCAGCTGCCCTTTCTTTCTTTGTCCTTTGCCTAGATTATCAGTCAAATCTAGGTCAACACTTTAGGCATAAAAGTGATGCTGGAATTGGCCTGGACTAGACCATCCTTTCTCCCATGCATTTGGCCTTAATTTTTTTCTTAGATATTGAATGTAATAGAACATTTTGAGAATGATGAATATATATTCGATTATGTTTTGCTCACTTGATGTATCTAATCTTTGACTCATATAGTTAATTAGTGTTAGAATGATTAATATGATCATGTATAGATAATTATTTCAGATAAAATGCACATCAACTATTTTAACTAGTCTATTAGATTTGTTCATTCTTTACTTTAGAGTTCCTAGTCATTGTGTGTAATAGTGTTAGACTGTAAGTTAAACTATCATTAGAATGGGTTTAGTAGATTAATGGCCTTCAATATTTCCTTAGAAGTTTGCTCACTAAGTGGCTCACATTTGTGAAATAGGTAGACTAGGCACATAGTGGTACAACTATTGTTAGTCATGTTTTCATCTCATTGGCATCAAGAATCTCATTTAAATCAAATATGTCCTCTCTTTCTACCTTACCTTACCCTACTTTTATCCCTTTTTGATGATATTCTACCTTAGCTTAGATATTGAAATGAATTTTAGTGAAGTAGATTCTAATTACTTTATCAGTTGAATCAAGTATATAAAAAGATATAAACAAATAATAAGCAAGAAAGTAAATGAACATGAATGCTCGTACCAATTAAACCTCTAGTGGTAGTAGTTGTGGATCTTAGAGTAAACATTAGGTTAAAATTCTTGATCTTTGGATTGAACCTATTGGTTGAATATTTTGTCGATCAGCGTACTGATAAATAAAATAGGTCTGATCAGCCAAATTAGGAAGATTAGTCATCCAAATGTGTAGTTTTACCACATCAGAAAGACACTGATCTCTCCTCTCATTAAGGGGAGGTTCCCTATAGGTATGATATATATATATATATATATATATATATATATATATATATATAAACATAAAATAATACTCATGGGTGGGACAAATCATCCATCTCTCTTCTTTCAGAGATGATGCTCACGGATCAAAGAAAAAACTCAGGGGAAGTGACAGATAATACTCCTCTTCTTTCAGAATTACTATTTAGTAAACCAAAAAAATACTCCTAGCAGTAACAAAAAAATGTAGCAAAGGATGTAATAATTGGCAAATCAAGATGCAGCTCAAAGTCTTCACTTGGATTGCTCAAGAGTAAGATACGAAGGACAATGAGGGCACAAATTCACCTCAAGGTCCTTTACACAGAAATGAAAAGAAAACAAACTAAAGGCAATTATGGGGGCACAAAGTCTCTCCACAGTTGACTCTTTAGGACACCTTCGTGACTATTGTCACTAATTCTGGTTGTTGAATTAAAGGAATAGAAGATATATTGAAGAAAAATACATAAGAACAATTTCCTCAATAACAAAGATATTACAGCACAAAGTCTAAAAAATCACTTGCTTTCTTATTTCAGTAACAAAATATGATCGGCAATCTGAGCTCAAAGTCTCAGTAATGCCTTATGATTCGGGCAGAGTTTCGTTCTAATTGTCAAAAAAGATCCCCTTATTACAATAGAAGAAAGTCCCTTATATAGCCTCTTCAAGAGGGACTTGGTAACATTCAATACATCATTTTGCATTGGAATTTGTTAAGAAGACACGTTGGAACTTAGGGGTGCTTTACCCATTTGATTTTATCAATGCAAGGAAATAACTTGTGCTTATTGAAAGTTTTTAACTTTCAATGTCCACCTGGCGATCTTATCTTATCTTCATCGTTCCTCCTTGTCTAGTTAATTGAATCGAGTCCTGGATTTAATTTACTATTTTTTTCCTTCTCCACTTTTTTCTGGTCTTGGCTTTGAGATTTGTGAATGTATTCTAGTCTGTATGTTTAAAAGATCAACTGCTAATTCACTGTGTTGAATTTGACATTTTCAGGCGCGTCATTCCTTAGTCTTATTTCGACTTTCTACTTGGTATTTTTCCAGATTGGACTTGCCCTTTCGGGCCTTGAGAAATGGCCTATGTCGAATAGTCCTTTATTTTGGCCGCCAAGAGTCCCTCATAAGGGTACCTACCCTTCGGGGTCCTTTGGCAGCCCTTTGCTTTAGCAATCCCCATGGACAAATCCCTGGGATTTATATTTGAGTCTCCCCCATGGGTAATTCCCATGGACATTTGTCCCTCAGAAAATTCTTGCAGACAATTTGGCCGAGGAAAATTCCCGTGGACAAAAGTCTGTGGAAATTTGTTTCGTGAAATTGTTGACTGGTCTTTGAAAATTCCTTTGAGCCCGCAGCCACTTAGAATTCTTTTGGAATTTTTGTCCAAAGGAATTCCTTTGGATGAAAGTCTGAAAGAATTAAGTCTTAATCAAATTTTAAATGCCTTAAACAAATCTGAATAAATTTACTTAACTGTTTATTTTGAAAATAACCCTTTCGAAGGGTGTTTTGGTCGATTAAGTGTCCTCCGCAAGGGCATTTCTCCTTCAGGAAGCTTCATTTTGCATTGAATCGCCCCTTTGAACTTTTGACGTTAAACCAATCAGTTGAACCAACAATGGTTCAAGCCGATGGTTCAATGAATGAAACAAGCCGATGAACTTGCCTTTAAACCAAATATTTGAACTTATCGGTTGAACCAAGGCTTTGAACCAAAATGGTTTAAGCCAATGGTTCAAGTCAATGGTACAATCAAGTGAACCAAGTGAATGAACCTGCTGTTGAACCTATTCATTGAACCAAGACATTAAACCAAGGATGAACTGAAAGAATGAACCAATTGAGTGAAATAAAGAATTGAACCACTTGGTTGAATTGAGCCATTGAAATGTTCCTTTGGTTGAAACTACTATTGAACTTTGAACCCGTTGAACCAAAGTGGTTCAATGGTTCAATGATTCAATGGTTCAATTAAATGATTTGGCCAAACGTACTTGAAGCTGATGAACCAATTGAAGCGATTAAACTTTGAACCATTTTGAAGCGCTTGATTCTTACCAAACATGAACTTGTTGAACCTTGAACCCGTTGAACCTTTGAACCAAAGTGGTTCAATGGTTCAGTGGTTTAATGGTTCAAGTCCCTTTTTTGCACTCAGATGCTTGCAGATGAAGATTTTCAACTGAACCAAAGCTCTGAACCAATTCTAGAAAATGACCAAGTGTTGAAAACTATCTTTTAACTGAAGCTGCCTGCAGAAATCTTTGAACTTGTATAAATGAACCTGCCTATAGAAACTAAAGATACAAAGTCCATAGAAATCAACATGTAAAATCCATTAAACTTGACTTGTAAAGTTTGTAGATTTTATGAGAAGCTTTGAAAATGAGGAATCTGAATGTCTAAGACAAATTTTGAAAATGGAAGATACAATTTTGGTCTATAGGACCAAAATAGTTCAAATGTTGTCCCAAAAAATGACTGCTACTTTTGGGGGACAACGCTGGTTCCAATTGGGGAACTTTTGTCAATTGCAAAATGAATTGAAAGGAGTAGAATTCAGAATTTCCAGTGTCTTCAAGTGTACCATTGAGTTTCGGAGTCATGTTACCCAAAAATGAAAGGCATCAAAAATGAAAATAAACAAAACAAAATAGAAATTAAACTTGTAAAAATATACATATATACAGAGGCAATGATCTGATACTTCAAGAATTGAAGTGTTTCAGATGCTGCCCATTGTGAGGCAGAGAAAAGAGTGTGCCATTTTGGTATTTCAATAAAAATCTATTTTCACCCATGTGCTGATGAATTATGAATGGGCCTCTCCAAAGGGAGTCAAACTTTCCATGCATCCCCTTTGGTTCTCTTCTTTTGTCCCACAGCAGGACTTTATCCCCAATCTAAAAATCACAATTTTTGGCCTTTTGATCAAAAAGTTTCTTTACCAGACTTTGATGAGCAAAAATTCTATCCACCACGATGGTTCTCTGTTCCTCTAGCTGAGTTAGGCACATGATTATTTTGTCAAGAGAACTCTCATATGTCTGATATTCAATGGCCTTTGCCAATTTCAAGGTTGGTAACTCTAAATTGATTGGTATCTCAACATTAATATCGTAAAGGAGTTGAAAAGGGGACATACCAATTTCCCTCTTTGGCATGATCCTGTCTGCCCATAGAGCATCCACCAATGCTTTATGCCATGTCCTTTGATTATCATCTGCTAGCTTTTTTATAATAGTTACCAAATTCTTATTGTTAGACTCAGCTTGTCCATTCCCTTGAGGAAAATAATTAGAAGAATGAGAAAGCGTAATTCCATAATAAAAATAGAATTGTGTAATTTCTTGAGAGGTAAAACAAGCTGCATTATCAGTAATAATTTTGAGTGGAACTCCAAACCTAGAAATGATATTCTCTTTGAGAAAGTTGCATACAACTTCTGAAGTAGCATGCTTAGTCAGGATTGGTTCTACCCACTTGGTGAAATAATCAGTTGTTGTAAGGACATAATTGTAGGGGGTGGGAATCCAAGAACAAACACACCTATTATGATTCCTCCTGTTAGGATCTTGCTCCTCAGAAAGAGCACAATATGATTACCAAATATAAGCAATTAAATATGCAAAAATAACCAAAAACACAAGTAACTAGAATTCACCAATAGCACAGAATATGAGAGACAATACACTATCTTGTATTAACACTTTACAGAAAAGAATGCTACAAAGAGCCGCCACACTCTTCCACCTTACAGAGGTTTCCCACGCCTCAAGTGTACAGTAATTCTTCTACACAACACTCTCCTACACAAAAATGGTCCCAACGACCAACTCACACACAGAATTGGTATTCACCTCTCCAACCAGTCAGTAATAACCCTGCCGGTACACCAAGCACTCTATAGCACTTCAAGTTGATCTCCCATGAACCTGCAACCTGCAATTCAACAGACTAAACTTACATGTAGATTCCCTATGAGCTTGCAACAACCTGTAACTCAATGATCTTACAATTAGAAAGAACTCTTCCTTTCTATCTCATACTTATACAATACATGCCAATGGGTCTATAAATAGATCCCTAACTTAAACAATAACTTAGACTCTTAATTTAGACAATTATCCTCGCAGCCCAAGACTCTAACTGGTCTTAACATGCAAACTCTTCATTCACTTAACTAACTGTCCGTGCAACGAACAGTTCTGGAACACACAGGTGACTGACGCCGGTCCCTGCTTGCATGGTTCTACCGACGTCGGCCAACTTCCTACCATCGCTGGTGGCCTTCTGAACTGGTCACGACTGATGTCGGTCCTGCTACCGACGCTGGTGCTCCTGGATCTCAGCAACCTTCAGTTCCTACTATTTGCAAAGAGTTGAAGCTTTTAGCTCCATAACCTAACAATCTCCCACTTGGAGATAAATAGTTGCAACCTATACCTGTACCTGTAATCCATCTAATTTGTTCCCTTGGCTTTGTATCCCTCCTCAAGATCACTCTTGAAGACCAACCACCACAAATCCTGTAGTGCAAAACCTGTCATCCAAATTACCTGCCACATCCACATCTATAAACCATGTAGAAAAAAGAACTTGACCCTGCATAGCATGTGCACCTGCTGCTGGTCCCACTGAACCGCCCTTCAGTATTACTTTCCCAGATTGACTCCAAACTTGTGACAACTCCCACTGCTTGGGAAAACTCAGGTTTAGTACATACCATGCACTTAACCTCATTATGTGAATCAAGACACCTATTCTGTGAACTGTCCAACCATCGACGTGTTAACCAGTCTCACATAATCATCCTGAAACAAAGTCAACAAGACCTCCATGTCCCTAGAACACACTTATGCCAAAGAATCTTGCTGCTCCCAGATTCTCCATGACACACACCTAAACTAGCTTTACCTTTAGTTCAGCAATACCTGTATATGTAACCTTGCAACAAGAACATCATACAGAAATAGGATAATGTAGCTAATATTATCCAACCTGGTAAAGAGAAACACAATGATCAAACCTCCATTGCCCTGCAGCTAATACAAGACCATATACCCTGATCTTCCATCTCACGTATCCATTTCTGCTCTTCTTCATCCTGAACATCCATTCATCTCTAAGTGCTTACTTCCAGCTGGCAACTCTACCCAAAACATCTGTTTGGTTCTCCTCTAAGGAATCGCATCCTCATCCATGCCAAGCTCCCACTGTTACCTGTATCTACCTGTTCTGCTTCTTTAACAACTTCTTGGTTCTATACCATAAGTGAGCAACAAGTAGTGTAAAGAAGGGAAATGAAGAATTTAAGAACTTACTTACACCTTCAGTCCTCTATATGGGCGCTTGAGACTCCATGATAGCTGGCTATCCGCCCAAAATTTGTCTCAGTGACCGATGCTGGTCACATCTCAGTCTGCATCCAACTGATGTCGGTTCCCTGTGACTGCCACCTTACCAACGTCAGTTTCCCCTGGCTGACGCTGGTCTTTATCTGCCCCGAGTCACCGACGTCGGGCTGCACATAACCGACATTGGTCCTTGTCTGGACACCGACGTCAGTTTTCCTGCCGACGTCGGTCTCTGTGTTTTTCTAGTGAGACCTGACTTTTTCCCGTGAGCTCCTTTTGGATCAAAACCTTGTCCAAATCACCCTTGCTCTGCTCAGAATTCCTCTGCATCTTGTGCTGAACTCTATCCGTCACCTTCTCCTTGAAAACCAAGGCTTTCCTGTTCTTGTCACTAACATCGGATTCCTCAAGAAACTTCACCTTCTTCTTTTGCATACACAAACCATGATCCATGCCTTCCAAATTTGAAAGCATACTATTTGACTCAAGAACAAGCATCTCCTTCTTATCTATGTGACTAAGCCTATTAAGCCACATCTCTGAATCTACAGCTGAAGTAGATAACCCAAAAAGAGAATCAGTAATACAAGTAGATAGATAAAGCGTACCTACTTTCTTACCTCTAGCTACAACAAGTGTACCCTTGGTAACCTTCCAAGAGTCCGCTATGAGAGTTACTGTGCAACCCTCATCACCTAAACTTCTAACAGAAATCAAATTTTGCTCCAGAACTGGGACATGCATGACCTCCTTTAACACCCATGTGTCACCTGTCTGCAATTTCAGCTTCACTTTTCCTTTGCCAACAATCTGACAAGGCTTACCATCCCATACACAAATTTCTCCAAAGTCTCCCTGGACATACTCATGAAAAAATTCCCTATGTGGGGATGCATGAAAAGAGGCACCAGAATCTAAAACCCAAGATTCTACTTTATCCAAAGAACATAACAGAGCATCCTGTGTAATGTAATCTGCAACATCTGCTTCTTCTCCATGTCCTTCATGCTGATATTCACTCGATCTGAAATCTCTCTTTAAGTGCCCTTGCTTTCCACATTTCCAACAGGTTATTCTGCCATACCTGGACTTGGATCTTCTACCTATCTTCGACCTTGATCTCCCACGCTCTATCTTCTCTCTTGGCCTTCCTCTACCTTCAACACTCAAAGCATCTCCTGATGATTCACCTGTGCTTTTCCTGCGTATCTCTTCATTCAAGATCACACCCACAACATCATCCACTTTCAAAAATTTTGAAGCAGACACAGTGTTAGAAACTGCCATTACCAAACCTTCCCAACTTTCAGGTAATAAACACAAGATTAAGAGAGCTCTAATTTCATCATCAAATACAATATTGACTGAACTTAACTGGTTTACCAAACCATGGAAATCACTAAGATGGCTATGAACAGATCCACCTTCCAACATTTGCAAATTAAATAAACGCTTCATAAGAAATACCTTATTAGAAGCTGAGGGTTTTTCATACAAATTTGCCAAAGATTCCATCAACTCCACCATTGTCTTACACTGTGATAAGCTAGAAATCACAGATGATGCAAGACTCAATCTAATAGATCCCAGAGCCTTTCGATCAAGAACCTCCCATTCTTCATCGTTCATATCTGAGGGTTTGCTATTAACCCCACCCAATGGTAAGTACAAATCTTTCTGATATAGATAGTCCTCAATCTGCATCCTCCATAATTGGTAGTTCTTGCCATTAAACTTTTCCATTCGTAGCTTATTGTCTTCTTTCATTGCTCAACTCCCACTCAAACAAAAACCCTGTGAGTAACCTGTAATCAAAACACACTACCCAGATCTAAACCAATCTGTTAGTATCCCAACAATAAGCTCTGATACCAATTATAGGGGGTGGGAATCCAAGAACAAACACACCTGTTCTGATTCCTCCTGTTAGGATCTTGATCCTCAGAAAGAGCACAATATGATTACCAAATATAAGCAATTAAATATGCGAAAATAACCAAAAACACAAGTAACTAGAATTCACCAATAGCACAGAATATGAGAGACAATTGTCATGTCCCCTTTTTCGTGGACATTGACAGGTTTGATGATTAGCTTATTATGTGACCTTCGTAGGCTAATATGATGGATAGAGGGTCATAATGGAGCTTGGCTTGACTTTGGTTCACAGAATTTCTACATTTGGTTTTCATTCAAGGTATTTCAGATGCATTGAGCCTGAGCTCCTACTTTTTAGGGATATTTGATATGCAGTGGAGCACCTTTATTTTGGTATGGTCATGTGCAGAATCACTCCCTGATTCACCTGCTTCGATCGGTTTGAGGATCCGACATATATTGAGGGAGATATTAATATTTGATTGATTTAATCAAATATTAATTAATTGGTCTCATTAATAATTAATTATTAATTATTTGCTCTAATTTTAAATTAGAAACCCTAATGCTAATTTAAGAAAACCCTAATTAGGGCAAGCATATCTTTTGAGGGTATAAGGGTTTCACATGGAGGCCATTATTAGGTATGCATAGATTATTGATTATTGAAAATTGAAGAAATTCTTCTGTGAAGACTGAGCCAAGGGTTCCAGGATTCCATTGCAGTGGAGAACGTTCCCTCTTCATTGTGTGTGATTTAGAGGCTGTGAAAGATCAGCTGATTTATCGCCAAATTGAGAGATAGCTTCATTCAGAAGTTATCACAGAATTCCAGGTTTGAGAGATAACTTCACACAGAAGTTTATCACAGAGCTTTCCAGGTATTTCTTGATTTAGTTCATGTTTTTGTTTCAATAAATTATACAGAGAGAGATCTGCTGTATTGGATACAATAGATTTCCAGATCAGGGATCAACAGATAGGTTGTGCTGAGTTGGCGGCCGTACTAAGTCCGTACAGGTCCGTACAGATCCGATCAGGCACCGACATCGGCAGATAGAGGGCTTATAGAGACCAACATCAGTCGACTGAGGACCGACGTCGGCAAAAAGCCGACCGACAGAGACCGACGTCGGCGAGGGATCGACCGACGACGGCGTCTGTGTGTCGACACAGAAAGGCTGAGACTCTTCCAGATCCAGTTTTCACTTCCAGTTTGATAAGTCAGGGTTCTTAAGATCAGATTTTAATATTCTTTATTGTGTATAACAGAGACTCAATTGTGTAATTGTCTAGAAGAACAAGTAATGAGATATTGATTTGCTATTGAGAGATTATACTGTGATTTGGGTATGCTTATTTGAATCTATTCTGTAAGTTTGTATCTGTGATCAGAGTTTTATGAGTTTTCATATATCCCTATTAGAAGGGACATCACAGTGGTATCAGAGCTTTTTTGTGCAGATAAGAGAGCCCCTAAGTAAGGGACATTACAGTGGTATCAGAGCCAAATTCCTGCCATCCTGTTGGGCACATCAGAGCCAAATTCCTGCCATCCTGTTGGGCACATCAGAGCTAATGTCTTGCCATTGTGTTGGGTAGTTCCAGGTTCAATTCGATTATCAGTATGGCTCTAAGAGGGGTCAAAGATTTGGAAGAAAGCATGCACAATGCAAAGAAGAAGTTAGAACATCCATTACAGCAAGCAGATGACATTCTACAAACTCTGGAGGAGTTGGAAATTTATTTAAGCAAGGTTGAGCAGTCAAATACTTATGAGATTCACACAGTGTTATCTCCAGCGTTTGATTCTTTGGTGAAGCCCCGATTATTGAGACATCATGATGAGGAGGTAAGACTTGCAACTCTCTCTTGTATTAGTGAAATCATGCGGATAATAGCTGGCTTTAATTTTTATGATGATCGGATTATGAGAGTGGTACTTCATGCCATGGTAAAGAGCTTCGAAAAGTTGGATGATATTAGAGACCCTCATTTCTCAAAGAGGGCGAGATTACTTGAAACTTTTGCAAGGTATAGATTTGAAAACATTATGATGTTAGTAGATTTTATTGGTGGCATTCGCAATATGTTTAAAATATTTTGGAATATTTTAGATGAGTTTCATTCCAGTGATGTATTAGCATCAATGCACTCTATCATGTTCACAATCTTGTTTGAGGAGGAGGATAAAATCTCTAAACTTTTGGCAGAAGATTTATGGTATGTCTGGACAAAAGGGAAAAATGTCTCACCTAGAGCTTGTAAGTGGTTAAAGAGTTTAATTAATAGGCCTAAGGATCGTAGTGCTTTCCCTATGACATGCAAAAGTTTGGATAATGAGTTTGACAGACATGCTGATCCAGTACAGGGAGATATTAACACATCTTCAGGTAATGATTTATCTGCAGTATCTTCACAGGTAGTAGTTGAGGATGTTGTGGATGAGCTTTGTCTTCAGGTGAGTTCAGCACAGGTGTTAGACAGTGAGGATGAACCTGATGCTTGCATTCAGAGTGTGGAGGTATACTCAGAGGTTAGTACATTGAGTATTGCTGATGAGTATGTTTTTGTAGCTGCTGATGAGGACCATGTGGTTGAGGCTCACACACATATTCAGGACTTGGGAGTACCTGATTCTGAGGAGTTTGGGATATCAGTGGAGTTGAATCTCCATATTGATTATTCTCATACAGATGATAGTGTGGTACATTTGGTTGTGCCGCCATTACAGAGAGATCAGTTATGGGATGGATTGGCACCATCTCTTGCAGATGGAATTGGCAGTTGGATTTGTCCATTCCACTTGGATTATGATGTTTTGAGAGTTTGTTTCTCATATGCTTTTGTATATGGTATTTGTAATCTTGGAGGTTGGAGTTTCATGCGCCAGTTTGATTATGAGTCTTTCTTGGTTCTAATTCTACTGATGTTGCAGGTACTTACATTGATACACAGTAGTACGGAGCATAACTACATTTGGGATCCAGGTGGAGTGAGTAGTTCATTGTTCCGAGATTGCTTGGGGACAAGCAATTTTCGGAGGGGCGGATTGTCATGTCCCCTTTTTCGTGGACATTGACAGGTTTGATGATTAGCTTATTATGTGACCTTCGTAGGCTAATATGATGGATAGAGGGTCATAATGGAGCTTGGCTTGACTTTGGTTCACAGAATTTCTACATTTGGTTTTCATTCAAGGTATTTCAGATGCATTGGGCCTGAGCTCCTACTTTTTAGGGATATTTGATATGCAGTGGAGCACCTTTATTTTGGTATGGTCATGTGCGGAATCACTCCCTGATTCACCTGCTTCGATCGGTTTGAGGATCCAACATATATTGAGGGAGATATTAATATTTGATTGATTTAATCAAATATGAATTAATTGGTCTCATTAATAATTAATTATTAATTATTTGCTCTAATTTTAAATTAGAAACCCTAATGCTAATTTAAGAAAACCCTAATTAGGGCAAGCATATCTTTTGAGGGTATAAGGGTTTCACATGGAGGCCATTATTAGGTATGCATAGATTATTGATTATTGAAAATTGAAGAAATTCTTCTGTGAAGACTGAGCCAAGGGTTCCAGGATTCCATTGCAGTGGAGAACGTTCCCTCTTCATTGTGTGTGATTTAGAGGCTGTGAAAGATCAGCTGATTTATCGCCAAATTGAGAGATAGCTTCATTCAGAAGTTATCACAGAATTCCAGGTTTGAGAGATAACTTCACACAGAAGTTTATCACAGATCTTTCCAGGTATTTCTTGATTTAGTTCATGTTTTTGTTTCAATAAATTATACAGAGAGAGATCTGCTGTATTGGATACAATAGATTTCCAGATCAGGGATCAACAGATAGGTTGTGCTGAATTGGCGACCGTACTAAGTCCGTACAGATCCGATCAGGCACCGACATCGGCGGATAGAGGGCTTATAGAGACCGACATCGGTCGACTGAGGACCAACGTCGGCAGAAAGCCGACCGACAGAGACCGACGTCGGTGAGGGATCGACCGACGACGGCGTCTGTGTGTCGACACAGAAAGGCCGAGACTCTTCCAGATCCAGTTTTCACTTCCAGTTTGATAAGTCAGGGTTCTTAAGATCAGATTTTAATATTCTTTATTGTGTATAACAGAGACTCAATTGTGTAATTGTCTAGAAGAACAAGTAATGAGATATTGATTTGCTATTGAGAGATTATACTGTGATTTGGGTATGCTTATTTGAATCTATTCTGTAAGTTTGTATCTGTGATCATAGTTTTATGAGTTTTCATATATCCCTATTAGAAGGGACATCACAGTGGTATCAGAGCTTTGGTCTTTGGTATCAGAGCTTTTTGTGCAGATAAGAGAGCCCCTAAGTAAGGGACATTACAACAATACACTATTTTGTATTAACACTTTACAAAAAAGAATACTACAAAGAGCCGCCACACTCTTCCACCTTACAGAGATTTCCCATGCCTCAAGTGTACAGTAATTCTTCTACACAACACTCTCCTACACAAAAATGGTCCCAACGACCAACTCACACACAGAATTGGTGTTCACCTCTCCAACCAGTCAGTAATAACCCTGCCGGTACACCAAGCACTCTATAGCACTTCAAGTTGATCTCCCATGAACCTGCAACCTACAATTCAACAGACCAAACTTGCATGTAGATCCCCTATGAGCTTGCAACAACCTGCAACTCAATGATCTTACAATTAGAAGGAACTCTTCCTTTCTATCTCATACTTATACAATACATGCCAATGGGTCTATAAATAGATCTCTAACTTAAACAATAACTTAGACTCTTAATTTAGACAATTATCCTCACAGCCCAAGACTCTAACTGGTCTTAACATGCAAACTCTTCGTTCACTTAACTAACTGTTTGTGCAATGAATAGTTCTGGAACACACAGGTGACTGACGTCGATCCCTGCTTGCCTAGTTCTACCGACGTCGGCTGACTTTCTACCGTCGCCGGTGGCCTTCTGCACTGGTCACGACCGACGTCGGTCCTGCTGCCAATGCCAGTGCTCCTGGATCTCAGCAACCTTCAGTTCCTACTGTTTGCAAAGAGTTGAAGCTTTTAGCTCCACAACCTAACAATAATCATGTCCAACACTTGAAGATGGGTTTATTGTCCCGATAAATCCTAGTCCCCATTGTTGGAAAGGTTCCTCTATGATTACTGGCTTTAGAGGCAGAGCAGCCAACTTGGGTCTTCCAACAAATTGCTGGCAAAGTTCACATTTCCTTATCCACTTATGTGCATCTTGGAAAAGAGTCAGCCAATAATACCTGGCTCGCAGAATTTTGTGAGCAGTCACAGGGTCAGAAAAATGTCCTCCACAGGCTAGATTGTGGAAAGATTTCAAGATCTGGGTCTATTGTTCTTTGTCCACACAGTGAAGGAATACTCCATCTATGTTTCTCTTATACAGGTTGTTCTCCCAAAGGACAAAATTGGTAGCTTTCAACTTGATAGTCCTCCTTTCTTTGTAAGACAAATGAGTAGGACATTCACCATAAGTTAGAAAATAGGCAACATTTAAGTACCATTCATTGGTAGTAGAGACAAAAAGGACTGTTGGTGCATCTTTCACTTTAACTTCTTCATGCTGTGTATCTTTTGGCTTATTTTTAGCCATTAATTGGCAAAGGCCTTTACCTCTGACCAGCTTTGTCAACTTGATATCCAGATCAAATTCTTAGATTTTTGCAATCCAATTACCTCTCTTTGTGCCAAACTCCTGCTGAGTTAATATAGACTTGACTGTACTGTCAGGAACTAAGGCAGTAGTATGTGAATTCAGAATATAGAAGCGAAAGTGTTTGACTACTTTTAACAAGGCGTAGACATGCTTCTCTATATTTGAATACTTCATTTCATGAGTTTTGAGAGGGTAACTCATGAAAGAGATAGGGGATTCCATACCTTCCTTGTCTTTTTGGACAAGAATTGCTGAAAGAGTATGCTTAGATGCATTGCTGTATATGATGAAATTTTTGTGGTAGTTTGGGCAAACCAAGGTAGGGGCATGAGCAATGGCGACCTTGATATCTTGAAACATTGTTTTACCTTCTTTACTCCAGCTGAAGGTAGTTTTCCCTTTCATCATATTCACAATGTGTCTTATCTTCTCAACAAATTTAGGAATAAATCTCTATAAAAAATTCACTTTTCTGAAGAAAGAGTGAACAACATTTTTACTTGCAGGCAAATTCAGCTCTTGAATAGACTTGACTCTATCTGAGTCAATCTTTATATCTTCTTTGGACACAATGTGTCCAAAGAGTTTCCCTTCTGTCACTCCAAAAATACACTTCTTGGGATTCAAGGAAATACCATTTTGATAGTAGCACTCCAGCACTTGTTGCAAGTGGCGTACATGATCAGATTGATGCTTTGAAAAGATAGTTAAATCATCAAGATATATCACTATGAATTTGCCAATCTCATCTTTGAAAGCCATGTCCATAGCTCTTTGAAAGGTAGTGCCAACATTTATTAATCCAAAAGGCATTCTTTTATATGCAAATGTACCCCAAGGCGTGATGAATGCAGTCTTGTCTTGGTCAGCTTCAACAACTTCAACCTGATTATAACCTGAAAATCCATTCAACATTGATAACATTTTTGATCTTGTTACTGTTTGAAGCACTTGGTCTATGATTGGTAAAGGGTAATTGTCTTTTAGAGATGACTAATTCAGATTCTGGAAATCTACACAAATGCAAATTTTGCCATTTTTCTTCCTTATAGGTACTATTTTTTCAATCCATGTAGAATGATGAATTGGGAAGATAATTCTAGCATTTAACATTTTCTGAATCTCAGACATAATAGTACCTAAAATTTTTAGATTGTATTGTCTGGATTTCTGCTTGTAAGGCATTGAATCTGCCTTGAGAGGAATATGATGGTGAATTTCATCAGGTCGAGAGACTTTAGATATTCATATGAGTATGCCAAGATATCAATGTATTGACGGAGCAAAGAAGTGAATTTGAATCTTTCTTCAGGTGTGTAACACTTACCAATGTTGACCATCTTGGGATTTTTTTTGTTGGTCAGATTCACTTGGTCAAATCCCTGAGAGAAATTCAAATCTGTCTGCTGTTGTTTGACAAATATATCATGTTTGTCAAATAGCTTTTCATGAGAAACCAAGACTTTAGGAATTTTGTTTCCTTTCAGCTGTAGGAACTCTTCATTTACATCTAAACTAGATTCAAAAAAAGATTCAGACTTATGAGATTCACTGCCTTCAAAATATAATTGTTCAAAATTGTCTGTTTATTCCAAGAAAGCAATGATCTGATGATCATCATTGAATATTTGCCAATGATTAGCATTGTTGGGTACGCTTGGTCTATAGACCATCCCAATGGTATATTTGGCTTCTTTAAAATCAGAATGAGGAACTAAAAGAGTTCTTAAAATAGCAAGTGCATCAGCTTTGTCATTGGACTCTCTAGGAATGGCAGAAATGTTGAAAGCATCAAAGCTTTCAATTTGGTCCCAAACCAGGTTACGGCAGTGACGTAACCTCTCATTCTTGGTCTGATATGAATTTCTCACTTGACAAAAAACTAATTTGGCATCCCCTTTAGCATGAAGAAACTTGACACCTCTTTCTTGAGCAGCCTTAATGCCCAACAACATTGATTCATATTCAGTTGTATTGTTTGTGTTTATGAATTGTAATTTATAGGATGAAGGAAACATATCTCCTTGAGGAGATATCAAGACAAATCCAGCTCTCAAACCAGTAGATGAATAACTACCATCAAATTCTAGAGTCCAAATCTCATTAGACATTGACTTTACTTCAGACTTTCCCTCATCAGAGATGGAGGGTCTTTTTTCATGATATGTATATAAAAAGTAATTACCCATACCTGTGGATTCAAAAAGGATTTGAGCTTTAGGAGCTGACATCTTGGTAACTACATACTTTGCTTCCTTTTCAAGAAGTAATTTTTTCATCACGCCTTGGACAGGGATCCTTGCCTCAGATAAATCCATGTTTAGTTCTCCTCCCACGTCCTTGCAAAAATTTTGTCCAAGCAAAATGCCATAAGATGTTGGGACATCAGCCACTAATACAATCATTTTAATCCTCTTGTCTAAAAAGGCTGCGAATGCAAATTGGGCATCTTTGATTTACCCCAACAATGGTACGTGCTTGTTCTCCATGGAGAAACATCTCCCAAATGTTTTAGTCAATGTGAGACCAAGAGACTCAACGAATTTAGCAGGCATGACATTGTCAGATGCGCCTGAGTCTATTATATAGTTACTTAGCTTGTGGCCATTGATTAATAGGGAAACATAGAAAGATTCTATTTTTCTAGAAGCAGCTGGAGGAGTAATGATCAAATTATTTGGAATAGGCATATTCTTTAGAGAATCAAAAGTTACTTTTTTTGCCTTTTGTCTTATAGGGATGGTCTAATTTTTAACATATTGAACCAGCTTGTTCAATTGATCCAGATTGAACTACAAGTACTCAAATTCAGACATCTATATTTTTGCCTTTTTGACATGATCAATTATGTCAAATAGCTGAATCGAGCTAGGTACAGAGAAAGGTACTTCAGCTTCCCAAATTTTAGGAGGGATGGGAGGTGGGCTGGTTTGCAAATTAGAAGTAGAAGGGGAAGGTGCAACAGATGTATTTACCTTTTGAGTAATGACTAGATCTTTTGATTGAAAAGGAAGAGCTGTCCCACGCTTGACAATTATGACTGTTGGCTGTGGTTGTTCTTCTATCTTTTCTTTATCAACCTGCTAGGCTGATTGGTTCTTAGACCTGGTAAACACTGCATATGATCCATCTGAAGCTTCTCTTTTGCTTCCAGGTTCATCCTAGTAATTCAAGAAACCAATATGGGAGTCGCTAGCTGATTCTTCTGGACTGTCTTCAATGATATCAGCATCATTTTCTTGATTTAATTCAGGCTGATAAGAGAATTCTGATTCTGCTTCAAGATATCCCATTGCTGAATTAGTTGGAGGAGCTTCCAAGGCAAGTTTCCCTTGTAGGGGAGGAAGGTGATTTTATTGTCCTTGGTTTCTGGCAACATTTATCTGATATGATTGATTTAGGAATGTCCTTCTGTATGTAAGAGCAGAAGACATTCCTTAAGCCATTTGCTTTTTGAGAGCAAGTAACTCATTTGCTAATTTCTGCACCATTGGATCTGTGGTGCTTGTAGATGCAAATTCAAACGAGGATGAAGCTCTATTTCTATTGGGATCTCTTCTTATCTTCCCCTCTAAGATGAGATCATCTTCTACTTCAGTGGCTAAAATTTGAGCTACAGTGAGATCTATTTGACCAACACGTCTCAAGAGGAAAATGACTTTAGGTAGCTGAGAATTAATGAAAAAGAATTTGAGATTCTCAGCTGTAGGTCTAGCAATGACAGGTATTATATTTCTCAATTTGTCAAATTTAGCTATGAAGTCTCTCATATGCTCATGAGGCTCTTTTTTCATCTGTGTAAGTTGAGTCAGAAGTGTATGTGCATATTTTACAGGTTTGAATCTGGCTTCAAACTTAGCTTTTAGAGTATTTCAATCAGTCACAGATCGAGCTTGTAGATGGTAAAACCAATCTGCAACAGGACCTTGTAGTGCTTCAACAAAAATCATGACTGCTACATTTTCAAACTCCACTCTAATTACTCCACAAGCTATACTGAATGCTGCAATGTGTTCATCAGGATGAACTTTTCCATCACCATAGAATTTAGGGAAATTCTTCCTAGAACTACTTGGAAGCTCATGTAAAGGCGGAGTAAGATTGAGAGGACAGAAATCATTACCCCAGGGGCCTTGAATTTCCATTATAGGATACTGAAAAGGAGGGATAACAAATCTTAATGGGGTAATTATAGGCACATCTTTATCAACAGTAGAAGTAGATACTTCATCTGGTAATGGAGATCTGGCTTTAGTAAGAGGGAAGCTCTTGGTTCATTGGAGACGAGATGGTGAAGGAAAAAGATCAAAATCACTTTGTTGTACCATCTTGAACACAGGATCAATGATACCTTTAGCCCTTTAGCTTCGTGTATACCTTGAATCTACCAGATTGTAAAACAAAAGTGGAAAAGAATTGACCTTGCTTCAGTTAAAGCTTGGGGCTTTAAACTATGCATTCTTTCCCTGTGAGTGTGGAGGTGAATGGAATGCATAGGCTACAAAATGGATAATGGGTATATCCCCAACGGAGTCACCAAAAACTGTTGGTTGAATATTTTGTCAATCAGCGTTTTGATAAACAAAATAGGTCTAATCAACCAAAGTAAGAAAATTAGTCATCCAAATGTGTAGTTTTACCACATCAGAAAGACACTGATCTCTCCTCTCATCAAGGGGAGGTTCCCTATATATATATATATATATATATATATATATATATATATATATATATATATATATATATATATATATATATATATATATATATATATATATATATATATATATATATAGAAAATAATACTCATGGGTGGGACAAATCATCCATCTCTCTTCTTTCAGAGATGATGTGCACGGATCAAAGGAAAAACTCAGGGGAAGTGACAGAAATTACTCCTCTTCTTTCAAAAGTACTATTCATTAAACCACAAGAATACTCCTAACAGTAACAAAAAAATGTAGCAAAGGATGTAATAACTGGCAAATTGAGATGCAGCTCAAAGTCTTCACCTGGATTGCTCAAGAGTAAGGTACGAAGGACAATGAGGGCATAAAGTCGCCTCAAGGTCCTTTACACATAAATGAAAATAAAACAAACTAAAGGTAATTATGGGGGCACAAAGTCTCTCCACAGTCGACTCTTTAGGACACCTTCTTGACTGATGTCACTAATTTTGCTTGTTGAATTAAAGGAACAGAAGATATAATGAAGAAAAAGACATAAGAACAATTTCCTCAATAACAAAGATATTACAGCACAAAGTCTAAAAAATCACTTGCTTTCTTATTCCAGTAACAAAATATGATCGGCAATCTGAGCTTAAAGTCTCAGTAATGCCTTACAATTTGGGCAGAGTTTTGTTCTAATTGTCAAAAAAGATCCCCTTATTACAATAGAAGAAAGTCCCTTATATAGCCTCTTCAAGAGGGACTTGGTAACATTCAATACATCATTTTGCATTGGAATCTGTTAAGAAGACATGCTAGAACTTAGGGGCGCTTTACCCATTTGATTTTATCAATGCAAGGAAATAAGTCGCGCTTATTGAAAGTTTTTAACTTTCAATGTCCACCTGGTGATCTGATCTTGCATTCATCATTCCTCCTTGTCTGGTTAATTGAATTGGGTCCTGGATTTAATTTACTGTTCTTTTCCTTCTCCACTTTTTGTTGGTCTTGGCTTTGAGATCTGTGAATGTATTCTAGTCTGTATGTTTAAAAGATCAACGGCTAATTCACTGTGTTGAATTTGACATTTTTGGGTGCGTCATTCCTTAGTCTTCTTTCGGCTTTCTGCTTGGTATTTTTCTAGATTGGACTTACCCTTTCAGGCCTTGAGAAATGGCCTGTATTGAATAGTCCTTTATTTTGGCCGCCAAGAGTCCCCCACAAGCGCACCTGCCCTTCGGGGTCCTTTGGCAGCCCTTTGCTTTAGCAATCCCCATGGACAAATCCCTGGGCTTTATATTTGAGTCTCCCCCACGGGTAATTCCATTGGACATTTGTCCCACAGAAAATTCCCATGGATAATTTGCCCGGGGAAAATTCTCGTAAACAAAAGTCTGCGGAAATTTGTTTCACAAAATTGTTGACTGGTCTTTGAAAATTCCTTTGAGCCCACAGCCACTTAGAATTCTTTCAGACTTTTTGTCCAAAGGAATTCCTTCGGACAAAAGTCTAAAAGAATTAAGTCTTAATCAATTTTTAAATGCCTTAAACAAATCCGAAGAAATTTACTTAATTGTTTCTTTTGAAAATAACCCTTTCGAAGGGTGTTTTGGTCGATTAAGTGTCCTCCGCAAGGAGATTTGTCCTTCAGGAAGCTTCCTTTTACATTGAACCACCCCTTTGAACTTTTGACGTTGAACCAATCGGTTGAACCAATAATGGTTCTAGCCGATGGTTCAATGAATGAAACAAGCCGATGAACTTGCCTTTAAACCAAACATATTGAACTTATCGGTTGAACCAAGGCTTTGAACCAAAATGGTTCAAGCCAATGGTTCAAGTCAATGGTACAATCGAATGAACCAAGTGAGTGAACCTGTTCATTGAACCAAGATGTTGAACCAAGGATGAACTGAAAGAATGAACCAACTGAGTGAAATAAAGAATTGAACCACTTGGTTGAATCGAGCCATTGAAATGTTCCTTTAGTTGAAACTGATATTGAACTTTGAACCCATTGAACCTTTGAACCAAAGTGGTTTAATGGTTCAATGGTTTAATGGTTTAATTGAATGATTTGGCCAAACGTACTTGAAGCTGATGAACCAATTGAAGCGATTAAACTTTGAACCATTTTGAAGCGCTTGACTCTTACCAAACATGAACTTGTTGAACCTTGAACCCGTTGAACCTTTGAACCAAAGTGGTTCAATGGTTCAACGGTTCAATGGTTCAAGTCTCTTTTTTTCACTCAGATGCTTGCAGATGAAGATTTTCAACTGAACCAAAGCTCTGAACCAATTCTAGAAAATGACCAAGTGTTGAAAACTATCTTTTGACTGAAGCTGCCTGCAGAAATATTTGAACCTGTATAAATGAACCTGCCTGTAGAAACTGAAGATACAAAGTCCGTAGAAATCAACATGTAAAATCCATTGAACTTGACTTGTAAAGTCTGTAGATTTTCTGAGAAGCTTTGAAAACGAGGAATCTGAATGTCTAAGACAAATTTTGAAAATGGAAGATACAATTTTGGTCTGTAAGACCAAAATAGTTCAAATGTTGTCCCAAAAAATGACAGCTACTTTTGGGGGACAATAGCTGGTTCCAATTGGGGAACTTCTGTCAATTACAAAATGAATTGAAAGGAGTAGAATTCAAAATTTCCAGTATCTTCTTTTTGACAATCGAAACGAAACTCTGCCAAAATTGAGACGCATCATTGAGACTTTGTGCTCAATCTGTTGATCATATTCTGTTAATGAAAGCAAGGGATTTTTTCAGACTTTGTGCTGTGATGCCTTTTCTGTTTCATTAATTTAATAAGCAGGATTAGTAAAATTAGTCAGGAAGGTGTCCTTTAGTGTGTTTTATTTTTATTGTTGTGTAAAGGACTTTGAAAAAACTTTGAGATTTCATTGCCCTTCATATATTACTCTTAAGTATTTCAGGTAGAGACTTTGTGCTTGATCTCAATTTGTTGGTTACCATACTCTCAATTACATTCTATTTTTATTTCCAGGAGTATTCTTGTGGCTGGCTGAATAGTTCTTCTGAAAGAAGAGGAGAGCTGTCTGTCATTCCCTTGAGTTTTTCCTTTGTTCTGTATACATCATCTCTGAAGAAAGAGAGATGTATTTTTGGTCCTACCCTTGAGTATTATTTTTTGTTTATACATATACATAGCATATCCACAGGGAACCTCCCCTTGATGAGAGGAGAGAGCAGTCTCCTTCTGATGTGATAAACCTACACATTAGGATGACTAATCTTCTTGCTTTGGCTGATAAGACCTATTTTGTTTACCAGTACGTTGATAGACAAAATATTCAACCAACAGAACCAACACCAACCCTAAAATTAATGAGAGGATATATTTATCCCATGTATTATCCCCTATTTTTCTCCCTGGAACACTCAACTTCATGAGTGATTTCGAACTAGAGGATTTTGGGGTGATCAACACAACCAACATACAAAGTGTAGCTACTACCATGAAATGGATGTTGAAGGTCATTCAACTAAAAGATAATTTATAAAGCTTTGTGAATGAACTCATATTCAAGTCCAATTTCAGATTATTATTTGATGGTGTGAGCATTACACCTCTAGAGACTCAAAGTGAATGTGATCAAGATACATGACCATTGTCATTATTATTCACTCCCGTGTAGAGTTTGAGATCCCATATCCATGGTTTTAATTAGTATTCAAGTGGTGGTGATGTTTGCCAATCTTCTAGTTATAATTTAAATTTTTATTTTTGTTAATTTTAAATTACACATTTAATTTTGTTGCATAAAATATCATATATTATATTGTAAAACAAATTGGACTACATGTTTACATGTACATATAGCCTAGTACCTCCTTCCTTCTATTCAACTTTATACTAAGCTAGTGTCACTACCATTTTTCATTCATGACACATAGAGTCAGTAATAATCTCAATGTATTCAACAACCCCATGGATGCACTGCATTGCTTATGCACGAGGGGACTAATTTATCATTAGTGTCTCTTGGACATGACTTCAATTTACATAAGGTTGGTGTGGATGCGAGAGAGAAAGAGATTTTGTATTGGTCATGCTATTGAGCCTATTTTTCTACACACCATTGATGATGATGTTATGCATACTATTGAGCCTACTGATCAAGGAGTAGATGAGTCACATCTTTAGTGTGACATTCATACTAACTCATCAGAGGTTAATAAAAATTAAAATCAATTTAACTTACATTATTACATGGTTATAAGAAAACTAATATGATATATTCTAGTATGTATATATTTTTTATATATGAGGATCTAATGGGCATGGATCAACACAATGTGTGTGTTATACCTGTAGGCATCTTGATTTAGAGGAAATATATACACAGGTGAAATGTTGTGATACATATTTATTAATTAATTAACAACTAATTTTAATTTTTGTATAAATGCAAGCATTGAATAATAAGTTAATAATTTATAAAGTTTTAATTAAGTTAATTTTATCTTTTTAAATACAAAATCAACCACATGATAGTAGTTAGGGACCAATGATTTGTGCTAACTAATGACAATGCTTGTATTCATTTATTTAAAATTTTATATTCATGTATTTTTTTTTTCCTACATAATTACATTTATACTTTTATGTATTCACATGTTCTTGACAAACACTTAATTACTTTGATTATTTGTAGGTTTTTTTTAAAAAAATTATTATTGTTCAATTAGTAACATGCTTTATGGTGGTGAAAAAAAATCATGGACTTATGGAACCCATCAAAAATCAATAAAGATTCATTATTTGGTTGGATCTCTAATTGACCCATTTCATTTATTTGCTCATATTTTCCGAATAGTCATGACCCACTTCACCTCTTAATTCCCAATTACTGGTTTTCATTTTCTGCTTTGAACTTACAAAATGTTTAGATGGTAAAGAGTCTTACAAAATGGAAGTGGGTGTTCAGATCATAAAGTCTAGTATTTTTTAATTTTATCTAATTTTATTTTCTGATTTTATCTGTAGATTTTAGGGATATTATTAATAATATTTAATTGATATAAATGATTTTATATATTGATTGACATCTCTACTTTTTAAGTGATCTCAATAAATAGTATTTTTTTTTAATTAGATAAAATTAATTTTACATTGATATAGATTTATTTCTTTCAGTAATCGATATCAATCTCCTTCCTTCAAGTAATTGTCAAAAGTGGTCAGGAATAAACCTGGATCTAAATAGATTTTTAAACCTTTTTTAATATTTGTAATAGATTTTGAATAACATGTTTCATGTCAACATCTTCACCAATTAAATCAATTATTTTAATAAATTATTTACATAATTTTTTTTATATATAAATATAATATATTTATAAAATAACCAAATTTATTTTATGAATTATTTTTTAAGCATGAACTAGGTATAATAAAATCTCTAAATAATGATTAAATCAAATTAAATTCATAAATGTCTATCATATAAAAAATACTTATATTTATTATATTTCAAAAAGAAATTCTGGAAAAAGTAATTAAAATTTACAGAACAATAACACAAATTAAAACTAAGATCTAACTGTACAAATCTCATTTATATAATCCCTCATAAGTTTATCCAGAGGTTTTTGAATTCTTAATATATACTTTCTTTCTCATTAAACTATGGAGATTATAACTCAAGACCCCTTACGCTCTTAATGTAGCCTAGATGTAAAGAAGGAGACGGTATTAAATATGTGGGGGCTTTTTTAATTCATATTTTATTAATAGCCTTCATTTTGAAATAGAATGGAATATAATCTTTTTTAAGTCAAATATGCCATAGTAGATCTTTCTGTCAGTTCATTAGGTATTGACAGATTTTTATCCTTGATTTACACTGCGGTAAAGGAAATTGTAGTTGTAGAGGTAATGATGATATCCTTCGGTAATTGTAGTGTGTTTGTACTATTATAATTGACAACTTTTATTCTCATTCTTATTTTCCAGAAGTTATCCATTTGTTGTTTTAAAAAAAATATTTATGCTGGTTTAAAATCCTATTTTTTAAGTTGGCTTATGGGTTCGTATAAATTTTTCTCATAATTATTAGGAAATCCAGTAAATACAAAACTAGGATGTTCCCTTGCATGTAAAAATTATATTACGGTGACATCATTATAATATTATTTGAAAAAATAAAAAGAAATTAGGTTTGGTTTGTAGTTTGTTGACATTTTCAGATGTTGGTTGTATTTTTTTAAAAAGATAAAAAAAATTAGGTTTGGCTTATAATTTGTCGATATTTTTAATATGTTGGTTGCACTTTTTAAAAAAAAGATAAAAAGAAATTAGGTTTGTTTTGTAATTTGTCTACATTTTCAATATGTTACTTGCATTTTTTTATTTTTTTTAAAAATAAAAAGAAATTAGGTTTGACTTGTAGTTTGTTGACATTTTTAATATGTTAGTTACTTTTTTTTTGAAAAGATAAAAGAAAATTAGGTTTAACTTATAATTTATCCATTTTGAATATGTTCATTGCACTTTTTAAATTGATTGTTTATATATTTAGTGGTTTTTAGATTTAAGAGGAGATATTTCAACACTACAAAATCTATAGACGGAATTCTATATTCTTGAAATTAAAAGTGATTCTTGAATCCATGTTTGTGCAGCTTTTAAATATATTTTAATAATGATTAATACACTTCCTTCCTGTACAAAAAAACCTAGAATATAAGCCTGCACATGTTTGCATATATGTGTATTCACAAAAAAAACTTTCATTGGTCTTAATTAGTCTTACCATGAATTTATGGCAAGAGTTCAAATATATGGTAGAGTGCATTTCACATTAGCCCATAAATGAGTGATGAAGATTTGAATACAGTTCATGGAAGATAAAGTGTTCTTCAAAGCTTATTATGACCCCTTCTTATGACCCATTACTCCATGGAATGTGTGTAAACAACATCAATCCATGTATGTAGCAATTTCTTCTAGCAAAATGGAAAAATATTTCAGGTTTATGACTTTGGAATAAATTTGTGATTTTATGGCCAGGAGTTTGCTTAGTTTTAGTGGACAAGTGAAAGTATTTTAGAGTTGTATTTTAAGTAATTCAAAAATGCATTTAAAATATGTATACTAATTATAGTTGATAACATTTTGAATGATAAAGAATTTGACGTCACCTATAAAATATTAGGTTATTTTATATTTTAAAAAATATAATTTATTATGTTTTCTACCTCCATTAAAAATAATTATCAAAAATTTTGTTACATTTTGATTTGTTCATGAAGATGCTATGTTTTTGCATGTATCAAATATTTTTGACATAAAATAACATTTGAAGAGTGATGCCTTTCAAATTGTATCTAGTTCACTTAAATACAATTTTAGATCATTTGAAAATCAAGTTTTAAATTTTATTTATATTATAATAAAATATCGCGCCAACATTCTTATTCAATACTTGCTTGCACTATACATTAGTATGTATGTTGCTCCATAACTTTAATAATCACTATGTATCATGTGTTATTAAAAAAAATATATTTCATTTGAAATTACTTGATTTCAATCAAAAATATCTTAAACAAAGGACTTTCAATTGAAACTTAAGTAAATTAACTATGAAAAATTATAGAAGACTTATTAGTTTAGATCGTTCCCCAATATAATGAATATTGCTCCATAACTTCAATAATAACCATGTATCATGTGTTGTTAATAACAAATATTTCATTTGAAATTACTTGATTTCATTCTAAAATATATTAAATAAAAAAATTCAATTGAAACTTAACATTGCAACCAAAAAAAAAAAAAAAAAACTAAATTACCTATGAAGAATTATAGAAGACTTATTGGTTCAACTCAATCCTCAATATATTGATTATTGCTCCATAAATTCAATAATGATCATGCATCATGAGTTGTTAAAAAAATAATATTCCATTTCAAATTATTTGATTTCATTCAAAAATATCTTAAATAAAGGAATTTCAATTCAAACTTAACATCATAAATAGGAAAAATAAATTAACAATGGAAAATTATAGAAGACTAATTGGTTCAAATCGCTCCTAAATAACATGTAATATCCTTTCATTATATTCATTGTCTAATGTTCGCTTATTTCGGCTGCATGTTTGTTTCACTCTAGGTAGATATAATCTAGTTGCAATAAAATGGTGATTATAATGCAAGAACTAGTTATCTGGATCATAATCAATAAAGTGAATCCCACTTGGAAGAACCTTAACTTCTCTCAAATATGTCCATTATAACACAATTGAACTAATATAAAACAATGTTCCCTCACTTATCATATATTTTCTTTACTTGTTCCTTTGTTCTATGCACCACAACAAGTAGTAACTAACATTTTAAGAGTTGTCTTCAATAGTTATAACTACAAATACATCAACTGTAATAAATAATATATTATATGATCTAAAAATTATTATTAGAATATAAATAATAAACAATTGAATTCACCATATATTAAATAATCAAATATATATAACGAGGGTTGGATAGTCACCTATTTCAACTAGCTTGGATATGTGGTCATAATTTGATGATATCAAAGGAACATATTTGAGGTTGTCATCTTGAACTGCCCCATATGAATCATTTACAACTAATTATAAATTATTCCATTGCTTGACATAACCATGTGTTTGAATAATTTAGTTTTCATAGTATCCTACCATGAAATCATAACAAATACAAGATTAATCTCTTGTTTCTAGTACCCAATTATGATTATTGGTGCTAATCACAAAATGAACAAACCTGCTATTGGGTATCCTTTGATAACTATGCACTAATGTGTGATTAATTTATATTAAAATATGTAACCAATTGAAAAATTAAACATAATAACATGCACTTAATAACAATGAATGGAATGACATGCACTGATAGTTGTGTGGAAGACCCAGGTGTCAAAAGATCTTCTGCTCTTGGGGGATTCTTGTTATACAAAGTAAGTCTTAGAAAAGTCCTAGTGAAGGGTGTTATCTCTTCAAATATATAATTAATTTTAAATATATTGACTATGATAAGGTTATGGTAACCTTTAAAACCTTTGTGTTATGGTTGAAGAAGCCTTAAAACCCCCTTTTTGTCTTATTTAGCAAGGTTGTGGGAGCATCCAAATGCTTGTGTTGTTTTTGATATAGTTTTGGGAACCTTAAAACCCTCTAGTTGGGATTTGTTAAGGTTGAGGGATCCTCAAAACCCTCTTTGATGCTCTTGGTTTGGTGGGAATCCTTAGGTCCCTTTTGTTGTACTTTGTAATGCTTGGTTATGGGTCCATTGTATAAAACCATCCCTTTGGCTGTGGGTCCAGTTATCAAAACCCTCACTTGTTCAGTTCATAGCTCCAGTTTCAAAAGTGTTTATCTCATCAAATTAAAAAATAATTAATGGAATACATTAAATACATAACATACCTATAATTTCCCAAAACACCCTATATGGATCACTCAATGAAAATATTTGAAAAATGGACCCTACACCATTCAATGAAAATATAGACACCACTCAACTCATCTCCATCATATTTCATACTCTATTTTATTATATCACTCTTGATGCAAGCACCAATACCATCATGTTCCCCCTTCCCATGACCAATCTCAGAAAAAATACACACACAAGGCTCGTTAAGAAATCGCTCATATATACAAGATGAAAAAAAGGCTTTAGATATTTGAATTGTGTTGCATAACCATTTTTCCAAACATAGTGTTTTTAAAAATTTACACGATGCTTATCTTCAAAAAAAAAAAAAATAATGTTGAACAAAGTGTGCGCCATGGTCTTTATCATCACTAATGTATAAGTGATATTAATTTATGATCAATGGTTAAACATAAGAACTAGAAACTCCATATAAATACATTTGTGCATGCCTATAACACACTTTCACCATGATAGTCACCTACTTAGTGTGATAGTATTGTGTTTGAATATCCTTTTGATGAGAAAATGAATAATTTTCAGCAAAATCAACCACTGACACAATCAATACTTGGGTAAATGTGTTATTCAATGTTTTAAAATTATTTTATTTCCACTTTGCATAGTGAAAATGTTTTATGTGAGGACCAATCTACTTACAAAAAATTCCATGAATGTGGTAACATGGACCACATCTTCTGTGAAGTCTAACCTCATAGCTAATTTCCCTATTTTTGTGTCATATTTTATGTATTTAAACCTACATACAAACACACAGATGTACATGTTAAATTCATATTATACAAATAGTTATATACATAAATTAAAACTCACCACTTCTAATTCATAGTCTAAATTGTGTTATTGTCTTCACTGCTTATTGGAAATTCAACCAAAGTTGCACATGTTTCACAACCACCTTTAATGCAAGGCATGGGACCAAACACATCATAATTTTAATATTCAAACATGATAGATGATATAAATTCACTAATGTGCATATGGGCTGCATTCTAGAAACCGTACTTTGATTCTATTAACTATTTGTAGACCTAAAATAAATTGTTATGTAAATGCAAGTTGTAAATGAAATAATACTGTGGCATTCAATCTAATTTAATCAAACATGTGATAAATTAAATGAATTTTGAAATGAATATATTTATATTACTAATAATTAAGTTGAAATTCAACATGATTGGAATGATAACATGTTTCGATAACTTTATTCTTCTTCACATACCAAGGTTTCAAAATCTCAAACATTTGTTGCCCAATCTTAACATGCAAATTTTCTACACAAAATTTGATATAAATCTCATGTTGCATTTTATAAATCCAATGTTTAGCATGTTATTCATAATATTCAAGATTAATCCTATGCTTTAGAACATCCTTGACATTTGAAAAATCTTTGTATTATGATTTGAGAAATAAAAAACTAAACTTTAAACGCCCTAATCAATATTATCAGAATGAAAAGCCTTGATCATTAGTGCCCAATTTAATTATACACTATTATCATATAGGAAATTTATTCTCTTCACATATTTATTAATTATTTTTCTATAAACACCTAATAGATTTGACATAGCATTGACATGTCAAAATTTTGATTGTTTTTCACTTATAGTTGAGCTCAACATCAGTCTATATTAAATGTTTTTATCAGATGAACAAGTGTTTTTACCCACTTAATCCAAGCCCATAGACACATTTCCCACTACTTCTTCTCCAAGGTTTTGTATCTTGTTTTATTTTAATACCACTCCCAATATCTCTAGACAATCTTGCATCCCATCACAACTTATAAGAGAAACTAATAATTGAGCATGACCAATTTCATTCAAGATTTCAAAGTAGATTTGAAATATGTGGTTAGAATATATATGAATTTTACTTTGAGGTTACTTCATATATTCTTCATATTTTTCCAAAATCCCAAAATCCATATTTATTATATGTTTCACATTTTTCTTAGGTAGTCATTTCCACACTTTCTCCATAAGTTGTGCATATGATTCAAGAGATAGGGCACATTAGTGGTCACCAATCACATTGATATTAACATACCTTTCTTATATATATAATTTAATCATATAAATATTGCTAGGTTATTTTATATATTCTTTAGGGGTAAGTTCACAAAGTTGGGGAAAAAAGTGGCCTACATGTGGACAAAATTTTCCTAAAATTTTAGAAATCTGAGCTTCTATAGATAATTTGAGATATCTACACTCCAAATTTGAAGATGGTGTCATAACATGAAATGTAGAATTTTGAGTCTAGGTTTCAAAACACTAAAGTGTTTTGAAAATGGTTAAGTATAATTATGTAAAACATCTAAACTTTGAAGAGGAACTCCTATTTTTTTAAAAGAAAATAGAGTAGATAAACAACTATGTGACTTACCATTTTTTTAGTAGCGTTTAATATTCTTTGAAACCCTTTCGGGAAATTTTAAATAAGATATTCTAGTTTTTGACCTTCATATATATATATATATATATATATATACTTTTGTTTTGTGAGTTTTAAAAGTAAATAGATCTCGAAAACTGACAAAAACATGGATAGTCATCTGTGCGGCACTCCTAACTACCTAAAAAAAAGTTTTTTTTTTTTTTTTTAAATGTGTGTATAACTAGGCCTAGTTTGTGACAATATATATTGTTTTGCACTTGGATAAAGGAAAATAAAAATACATGAACATGTATAGGCATGTATATTTGTGGCACATAGTGGCATAAAAAAGGTATAGTTATAAATCAACATAGTTTTAAACCTTAAATTAGTCAAAAAATTATGAAAATCATATTTTTGTAAAGAGGAGAGCATGCTCGTCATGGTGGTATTAAGTTTTTGAATTTTATTGTTGAAATTTGTAGTGTATTTGGTGATCAAAGTTGATTTTTTTTGTTTTTTATTAGAATTCTCAAACTCGGTTGTATATTGATAGGTCCAAGCCTTTGGCTTGAGAATCCAAGCCATTTCAGAGCCAAAAGGCATGATTTTTGAATTAAAATTCAAATAGTGCAATCACATTAATAACACAATTATGATATTAATGAGATCACATTATTAAAGTGAATGCATTATTAACTGAATTAGTAACATGATCATGTTAGTTAATAACATGATCACATTATATATACATAACACCCAAAAACCCAAATTTGCTCTTTACCTCAAATTTTATATATGATGTTATATGTTCTTGAGCTCCCCAATAGTGGTGTTATTTCATGTGATATGAGGAAGGTCCTTAACTTTGGATAGTGAATTAAGGTGTCGTGGTATCTCATTAGACTTCAAAAATTTTATGGGTATTTTAATATGTTGACTTTACTACTTATAATTACTTGGTTTTAAGGTGTAACTCATTATACATTTTATGATATAACTTATTTTATCACAAGATGTCATAAAATGCTTTTTTGAAACCTATGCTCAAAACTTAACCTTTAGAGTACTAATCTAGCTATGCATCTGAAATAAATTATGGCTATTTTGAGTCCCTTCAACCTAATTGCATGAATATAAAATGTGATTTGGGGGTTGATCAGATCCAATTTCATTAGCTCAATTGAAACAAATAAAAATTAATTATTTATATGCAAGTTCTACATGTATAGAATGTGGTTTTGAGCTCAATAAATTTGAAGTCATTAGCTAATGAATGTAAATGTTGATTAGTTCAATTATGGAGGTAATTAGGATCAAAATGAGCCACATGAATGCATTTTAAATTGTATATTCAATGTGATTTGGAGTGAAATTAACCCTAATGTCATGTCATATATAATTAACAAAAGAGTTGATTCTTTTAATTGAGGGGGCATTTGAGGCCAATTTGAACCCCTTCAAGAGCAAGATATGATTTGGGGCAAAATTAAGTTTGATTTTATCATGAATTGATCCAATAAGTCAATGTGTGCAATTACAGACATGAATTAGGAAAAATTGAGCCCCTAAACCAAATTTATGGCTCAATTGATTATATAACATGTATGCAACATGTATGGCTTAACTAACCCTAATTTTATCAAAAATGCAAACATGAAGGTAATAATCACAAATAAGTGAACAAGTAACTCAAATTTTCTTCAATTACCTTAGTGATTGGACCCTATATCTGATATCTTAAAACCTAAATCCTATACCATTTAACTTAAACCATAAGCCATAATCCCTAAACCTCAAACCCTTTAAATTATAGACCCTAAACCCTAAACCAATAAATTTATCCCCAATTAACATCCTTTATATATAGTAAGAATCAGGTTCACAAAAATGAACTTGTTTAAAATCGCATCACTCATTACCACAATTGACTTAATTGTCTCAATATATGATGATGTGGGGGCTAATTGAGCCCAAAATCACTTTCTTTACTCATAGATCTAGGTTTAAGGAGCTCAACTTTGACCCAACTGCCATCACAAGTGTACCTTATATACCCTAAAACCTATACCCTAAGCCCTAATCCCTAAATTACCTAATCCCTAAACTCTAAAACCTAAATATAAACTCTTTAAACCCTAAACCAATAATTTAAGCCTAAATTAACACCATTTAGACTAAGAATTAAGTTCACATGGCTCATTTTGGCCTAAATCACATGACTAATTTCCACATTTGACTAATTTAGTCAATTTACATGATAACATGGGGCATAATGACAATCAGAAAACACAATATATAGTCATAAATGGGTCCAATTGATTCAAATTATCCTTAATTATCTTTGCGATTGACCCTATGTACCCTAAACCATATATACATTAGAACCTGAGCCCTAAACCATAAACCCTATAAAATATACCCTAAATTATAAACCATAAAATTTACCTATTTAAAAATTGATTTAGTCCCAATTAACATCATTTGTAGTACGAATTAGGTTTACATGGCATAGAGCGATTAGACGTTATATACACCCTTAAACCTAAACCCTAATCCCTAATCCCTAATCCCTAAAACATAAATTGTAAGCCCTATGCACTAATGCTCACTACATGACACAAAAATACATGCCTCATGATATAAATTATTTTATCATGAGATTTCATAAAATGCATTTTTTAAACCTATTTCCAAAACTTAGCCTTTGGAGTACCAATCTACTTATGCATCTAAAGTAAATTGGGGCTATTTCGAGCCCCTTCAACCTAATTGGATGACCATAAAATGTGCTTTAGAGGTTGATCAACTCCAATTTCATTATATCAATTGAATTAAAGAAACATTATTTACTTATATGAAAGATCTACATGTATATAATGTGGTTTTGAGCTCAATAAACTTGAAGTCATCATCTAATGAATGCAAATGTTGATTAGTTAAATTGTAGAGATAGTTAGGGTCAAAATGAGCCACATGAAACTATTTTAAATTATATATGATGTGATTTGGAGTGAAATTAACCCTAATTTCATGTCATATTTAATTAATAAAAGAGTTGATTCATTTAATCAAGGAGGCATTTGAGGCCAATTTGAACCCCTTCAAGAGCAAGATATGATTTAAGGCAAAATTAAAAGTTTGATTCTATCATGAATTGCTTCAATTATTCAATGTGTGAAATTAGGGGCATGATTTAGGAAAAATTAATCCCTTAAACTAAATTTATTTCTCAATCCATTGTATAATGTATATAACATGTATGGCTTAACCGACCCTACTTTTATTAGAAATGCAAACATGAAGGTAATTGTCATAAGTAAGTGAATAAGCAGCTCAAATGTTCTTCAATTACCTTAGTGATTGGACTCTATATCTGATATATTAAACCCTAAACCCTATACCATTTAAATTTAATCCTAAACATTGTACCATTTACCTTAAACCCTAAGCCATAAGCCCCAAACCCCAAACCCTTTAAATTGTAGACCCTAAACTCTAAACCAATAAATTTAGCCCTAATTAAAATCCTTTTTATATAGTAAGAATTAGATTCATAGGGATGAACTTGGTTAAAATAACATCACTTATTAAACCATAATTTACTTAATTGGCTCAATTTGTGATGATGTGTGGGCTAATTGAGCTCCAAATCACATTCTTTACTCACAAATCTAGGTTCAAGGAGCTCAAATTTTCCCCAATCACCTTCATGATTGTACTTTATATACCCTAAAACCTATACCCTACACTATAATCCTTAAATTTTTAATTCCCTAAACTCTAAACCATAAATATAAACTCTTTAAACCCTGAACTAGTCATTTTAGCTAAAATTAACATCATTTATACTAAGAACTATTTTTATGATTGAACCTGTGTACCCTAAATCTAAGCCCTATATCTTAAACCCTAAACACTATACCCTAAATTTTAAACCATAAACTTTTTCTAGCTACCAATCTATTTAGTCCCAATTAGCATCTTTTATATTAATAATTAGGTTCACATGACATAAAATGATTAGACCTTACATACACCCTTAAACCTAAACCCTACATGCCATAATCCCTAATACCTAAACCATAAAACATAATTTGTAATTACTAATCCCTAATGCCCTAATTATTTAATCCCTAAACCCTATGCACTAATGCCTTAATCCCTAATCCCTAAACCCTAATCTATATTAAGTATAATGTGATCACTTTATTAAATAATGTAATCATGTTATTAAATAACATGATCACATTATTCTTAATATAGACAAAACTCATTTCTCAATGTCTATGTTTAACCCCAATCAAGTATTAAGGATAACATGATCATGTTATTATTAATATATTAAAAAAATCATTTTTCAATGTCTATGTTAAATAAGAACCTAGTATTAAGAATAATCCAATCACATTATTTCATAATGTGATCATGTTATTATTAATATAGACAAAACTCACTTCTAAATGTCTATGTTGAAGTAGAACCTAGTATTAATAATAACACAATCACATTATTTCATAACACGATCATGTTATTTAATGTAATTAAGTTATTATTATAGACTAAGCTCACTTTTCAATGTCTATTTTAAACCCAAATCAAGAATTTTATGCCCACAAACATTCTCTATGAGACCTATGGGACCTGTGTACTTTTGACCCCACTTTTGAAAAAAATTCAATTATCCTTGATGGGTGATGGATTATGTTTGAGGAAGAGGAAGATGTTGAAGAACAAAACACCAGAGGAATTATAAGATTTTAGAGAGAAACACAAGATACAAATGCAAAAACTTTATGGTAAATAAGGTAAAAACCCTAATCCTGGTGAACTAAATGTCATAGATAATGAGCCAATTGATAATAATGAATTAAATAATGATGAAATTGACCATAATGAATTGATTACTGATGAAATTGACCATAATGAAATGAATAATAATTAAATTTGACAATAATGATATATATAATGTTGGAAGTTTACATTCAAAGTTACAAGTTTTTGATTTTATTGATTATGAGTATATGTATGATGCTTCACCCCCCATAAATGAAGACAATTTGATGGAAACAAATAATGATGAAATTATAAATCAATAAATTTTTATGGAAACATATAATGAATAAATAAACAATGAATAAAATGTCATCCCACCTCTAAACAATGAAAGTAACAACAATTTTGAGGAACCCTCTCAACAAATTCCACCACTAACAACACCTCCAAGAATTGTGCATAGAAAAGAAAAGTAATTAATTAAAGTTGATGAAAATGTTTTAGAACCAATGCATAACAAAATATTTGATCACCATTCAATAAGGCTGGCTCAATAAATTTGGGATAGTTTATTTCATAATTTGGATTATGATAGTCAAAGATGTTAATTATTTATTTCATTGATAAAATTGATTAAGATGAGACCTATAATGTACACATTATGACTAAGAACATTTAACATGGATGATAAAAATAATGAAATTGTTGAAAATATACATATTACATACCATACTATAAGCCTAAAATGATACACCCAAAATTGTAATGCTGCCCAACATATACTTATAAATTATGCAGTAAGTGACCAAATAGGGAAATAATGAATGGTTTCAAAAATAATTCAAACACTTAATATAAACAGAAAAATATTAATATAAGTAATTGAAAGATGGGAAAGACTTAATGAACCTAATACTAATGAGATGGGCATTCTGTGGTAGACTTCTACAAAAGGACAAGGCTATAGCCAATACTCTCAAAGAGTTAATTGCTCAATTTTAGAAAGACAATATGAGAGTTTTACCCAATGCAATAGATTTAGTGAATATAAGAGTTGGTTTTCATAACCATACAACACATTCAAAACATATATTGGATATGACTCAAACACAATTTTACTCTAAGTTTTTGGAAAAACATCTACAAATTTCTATTTGTCAAAGATATTTTGAGATGGCCAAATCTTTTTATGTAAAACTAAATCACACACGCACCACTTGTTGTTATAGGCAAAATGTTGAATTTTCAATGCAATATGATGCTTTTTGCCATATTCATTGTACTTACATACTAACAATATTTTGTAAGAGTGTGGAATTAAATTTTTACCAAAATTAGTAAGGAGATTTATTCTATCTTTTGAAAAAGATAGGATGGATAATTATTTTATAGCAAATCATGTTTTAATGGAAATTGTAACATTTATGGTGGATTGACAAAATTAAAAATGTATCATGAGGAGAATATAAGTGCAATTAGAAATGAATTAGTTAGTTTAGGCAAATACAAATTAGTGACTTATCAAGTAAAATATGACAAAAAATCTAAAATGTGTGAGCTTGTTATGGAAATGTTACCTATTTTTAATTTTTTGGTCAAATTTAGGGAGAAATTGTTTATGAATATGCAAGGCACACACACAGGGTTAGATGGTTGGATGAAATTTTAAAGATAAGTAAGGGTAGATTCTCACTTGGTTCAATTATTTTAGTAGTTAAATTTGTTAAAAATTACACATTCAAACCCCAAATGGAAGTTTAATCATAATATTACAACTCATCACAAGTTTCCATATTCGTGCATATAGAATTCATGCATACATATGATACTACAAAGAAACAATGGAAAATATTAAGTGCCATATAAGCGATTACTGATCACATTATTCAGAGTATGTGCAAGGTTTTTCTTAGAATTTATATGAATAGGTGATTTAGAGGAACATTACTTTCAATCAACATTACATTTGGTCAGACAATTGTACGTTATAATTCAAAAATGCACAGATGTTTTATTGGTTGAGTAGGTTGTATGTTACCACTAGTGTAGAACATATTTGGAGTTTCATTGAGGCTAGCCATAGAAAAGAGGATCATGATGGTGCTAGAGCATGTATAAAAAGAGATATTTCAAGGAAAGAGTTGACATTTGAAGAGGGTGTTCATTTGAAAAATGAAAAAACTGTGGTTGAATGGTGTAATGAGAACATGTGTCAAAGTGTTCAACCAAATTCTACTATTCATAGACATTTCTAGTTAATAGAGGAAGAACACTTGGGAAAGTATGAGGATTATATGACTCTAATGTGTTGAAGTGACATCCACTCATTTCATAGCTCAAATGCAAGTTCTTAGACTTTTCATAGAAGACACTTGGTATGTTTCTATTCTACATGCATGGAATCTATTTCAAATGAGTGTGAGTCATAAGAGTGGGTGGATGATTGGATTTTCAAATCTCTAATTCCAATCAACACATATCACGTTCCAACAATATTCAAACTTAAAAATATGACATCTTTAGATGACTTTCACCATGTATCTGATCTAGTACAGCTAGGTAGAATGTTTTTCATTATGTATAATTTATTATCATTATATATCTTCATATTGTCACTAAAAATTTTTTTTTGTGATACAGGGCATGTTTTTGAATTTATTACAGAATAGGATAATGAAGAGGACATTTATTACTACTTGTGTCAATGTATAGAGAGAAATATAAAATTGACTTCTCAAGTTATATATGGAGAAAACATTGACTATCCCGCTAGGTCAGTGGTAATCATTAGAAGTTGGTTTTGATTATATCCTATAAAAAACCCATATCAATGGTTTTTTTAAGAGTTCTAAATGTACAGGAAGACACTACAGTATTCAAATTTGATTCTTAAAATGAATATTTAATTATACAAATATCATGCGAGGCCATTAAACATGAAACTATGAAAAGTTTGGGAGTCAGACCATGGAGCTATTCTTGATACTATCAAGGTTAGAGCTAATGAGATTGGTTCAAATCTTCATACATTTAACACATAGATAATGAAGATGAACACACATAATAACTAATAACAAATTATATTTCTCATGCCATAATTATTTTCTCTTACATATTCCTTTGGGTGTTATAATTATATAGGAATGCTTTTCCTATGAATAAGGTGAACCATATCACCACAAATATCTCACATAATATCTACTCACACCTTATGTATATGCATAAACCTATAATCTCTCATAGGTAAATAAAAACTAACCTATTTACGTACTATTATTGTAACTCACAACAATAACACAACCAATAATATATTCTAAATAAATATATCTAACAAACTAAAATATTATAGCAATTGAATAAATATATGCAATAATAAATTATTAATCTCATAATTATTCACATTATAATATACATAAATTAATGTGAGGATTAATTATTTCCTAACATTACCCCCCTTAGGCCTTACACGGTAATTTATGTTTCACAGGATTTAATGAAAGTAGAGAAGGAACACATCAACTTCTCATCAACCATTCACTATTAAGAATGCATCAATCAAATCAGTGTTGAAACTTTGAATAGGTACATCTTCCATCAACCATTCACTAAGGGAACCACATCAACCTATATAGTGTCAGAACCATGAGCAAGAACTATCTATTCAAATTTCATACCTGTATCTGCTAAACAACTTTTTTATGCAATACACTATGTGAAAAAATAGAAAATATACCTTTTATTCATCACACATAAAAATAAGTTCTAAAAATAATGTGTGTGTGTGTGTGTGTGTGTGTGTGTGGCATTATAACAAAAGATCCCATTCATTAGTGGCTAATGAGAGGCATAGAAAGAATCCATCCTCTAGTGTCCTCCAACTTCCAATAGGTGAAGCTACTCACTCATAAAAAGTATCAATAAATCTCAGATGCATTAACTTTTTGAAGAGACACCCCCCATAGTTTGGATGTTACATACAAGAAATAATGCATACATTACAATAAATCATTTGACTATGATAACCAAATGACATAAAATAAGGACTCTAATTTTTGTCTCGTTTTGTAATGACCAAAAGAATGACATACTTAAAAATGATTCTTTTGATATTTTTAAGAATTTTTGATACTGACACATACGTGACCACTTCAAAAACATTTATGACAAAAGAGTCATAGCCTATAAATTAATTTTGGACAATATCACAATGAATTTTAATGACAATTAAAATGTGACTTATTCCCTACAATAATTTTCATAAATAATGTAATCACTTACAGACTATAGAATTTATCCTGATAATTCTAAATCTAAAAAGATTATAATAAACCAAAATTTTAAATGGGCATAAGATAAATAAAACTAAATGACTCTAAAAACATATCGAATGTGAATGATACCTAAAACTAGAACTTAAAGCTTATAATAATGACTTTGGCCTTTTTATTTTTTAAAAAAAGGGCATGACATGTAACCTTGATGTTTGAACATAACAACACAAAGATCTGGAGGAGCACAAGTGTAATGGAGATCTTAGGAATTTGAATACTTTTCTTGCATAGAGAGGTCATAAGCGCATGCTTTTATCCCATCATCAAATATATAGCGAATAAATGTAGATATAACGCTTGTTTTCTAGTATATATCTGCAGATGCTAGGAATTAAAACTTTTTAAATAAGATTTAATATGACCATAAATTAGATCTAACTTATGCAATAGCATGCATCATGTAAACATTCCTCAAATCATAGATATAATGGAAGCATTAAAATAGAGAGAAAAGGAATCAATCACACAACACAAATCTAACATAGTTCACCCAATGTGGGCTACATTCACTAAGAAAGTTCTCAATATAGACTATAATCAAAACATAAGACTACAATTAACTCTCATAGAGATATAAAAATATCATGTAGAAAATGATGCACTTTCACCTGCACCTACACAATGTCATATCTCACAAGTTGCTAAACCACATTCTATAATGAACACTTTCACTTTGAAAAATACCTACACTTTGACTTTGATCCTCAAAGCCACACCCTGCAAATAAACTATCAACCTCTAAAGGCCACATCACACCTTATATATATATATATATATATATATATATATATATATATAAAATGAAGGAAATTCCACAAAAAGAGGAAAAAAGTACAATGCTTATCCACGATAAGCATTATCCAACATGTGACAACCCTCCTCTACCTAAGCAAGCTCATCCATGAAGGAACATGCCAAGATTAGGTCTCCACCTTTCAAGGGCACATTTACCAACACCATGTAATCATAACCAACTCCTTGTAATAAGGAAGGCATACCCTTTTCCAAAAAACAACTATCTCCCTAAGATCAAAGATGTCAACATGGGAAAAGGCATTTAACAACTAACTCCACAAAATATGGAAAAATAGAAATTAGAAAATATAAGGAATATTCCACTCACATGTGGAGCAAGGTTCCACAAAAGGTGGAGAAGGGAAAACTATGCTCTCCACATCCTTAGAGCTCTCTAGGCCCCCAAAATTTATTCCTATGGTCATGTGATATCCCCAAAGGGCTCCACACTCAACAATCTCCCACTTGGAGACTATTTCTCCTAAACAAAATCTATCACTTCTCCATGACCACTAAAGCAAACCAAATCTAAACATAGTCTCAACTTGTCCAATGTGACCACCTTGGTCATCATATCTATATGATTTTGGCTAGTATGAATCTTCTCTAGCTTCACCAAGTTCTCCTCCAAAGTTATCCTGATGAAGTGATAATGTAACTAAATGTGCTTCATCCTCTAGTGGAAATCAAAGTTCTTTGCCAAATGAATAACACTCTGAATATCACTGTGTAGTCTCCCTTCCTGCTCATACACTAACTCTTAAAAAAATTCATGTAACCAAACCATCTCCTTTCTAGCCTCTATGGTAGAAACATACTCTACCTCTGTAGTTGACAAAGCCATAACCTTTTGTATCTTGGAAATCCAACTAACTATTGTATCTCCAATAGTAAATATATAACCTATCATACTTCTCTTGCTATCAATATCCACTACTATATCCGAGTCCACATAACCATGTAAAGTGGTATCTAATCCACCATAACATAATGCAAAATACATGGTTCCTCTCAGATACCAAAGAATCCATTTCAATGCTTGCCAATGCTCATAACCTGGATCACTCATATACTTGCTCAAAACTCCCACTACTTGGGCAATATCTAACCTAGTACAAACCGTGGCATATATCAAGCTACCAACTACCGATGAGTAAGGTATATTGGACATCCTAAGATTTTTAACTTCCATCTTGGGACACTGCTCCTTTGATAATCTAAAGTGGTCTACCAAATTAGTACTAACATATTTATCATCCAACATGCTAAACCTTTCTAAGACTTTCTTCACATACTCTGATTGGGATAAGATCAAATTACTCTCCTTCCTATCTTGAGTAATCCTCATACCAAGGATTTGCTTTGCATTACCCAAATCCTTCATAGAAAAGGAGTCACTAATATTTTTATTGAGCATATGAATATGTCGTATGCTCTTTCTTGCAACTAACAGGTCATATACATACAAGCATAATATAATAAAGGAACCATCATCAAAATGTTTGATATACATGTAATGGTCATAATGACATCTTTGATATTCTTGTTCCAACATAAAAAAATTAAATTTCTTATACCATTGCCATGGATCTTGTTTCAGGCCATACAAGATCTTATTTAGTTTTCACACATAGTTCTCTTTCCCTTTGACTTCATATCCCTATGACTGCTTCATATATAAATCTTCATCTAAATCACCATGAAGAAAAGCAGTTTTCACATTTAATTATTCTAAGTGCAAATCCTCAACTGCAAGTAAACAAAGAATAGTCCTAATAGAAGTCATTTTTACAATAGGAGATAAAATCTCATCAAAATCAATACCTAATTTTTGTGCAAATATCTTGATCACCATCTTGGCCTTATACCTTTTTCTCCCTTCATAGTCTTCTTTTATTCTTAATATCCACTTATTTGGTAATGTACTCTTGCCCTTGGGTAGCATTACCAAATCCCATGTTTAGTTCTCCATGAGAGATCTATGCTCCTCATCCATGGCTTGTTCCCATTTCACCCTAGTATATACCTACATTGCTTCCTCATAACACTCTGGTTCTCCATTGTCAGTGAGTAACAAATAATTCAAAGAAGGAGAAATATGTTTAGGTGCTCTTCTTACCCTAGAAGTCCTTCTTACCATAGGAGTTTGGGTCCTTGTGTATAAGGTTCCTGAATTGAATAATTGGATACTTTGCCATCTGCAATGTCATCTAAAACTATGTACTCTTTCTATTCCTATTCCTGTTCCCACAACTGATCCTTATACATGACTTTTTCATTAAAGACTACATCTCTACACTAAAATATTTTCTTATGTTTATTGCTCCATAATAAAAACCAAATTCATCCTCACCATAATCAACAAATGTGCATTTCTCTGATTTAGCATCTAACTTGGTCTTGTTCTCTTTCTTAATGAGAGTAAAATCCTTACATCCAAAGACTCTACGAAAAGAATAATCAACATTCTTACTAGACCAAGACTGTTCAGGAATGCCTCTATCTAAAGGCATAGAAAGTCTTTTGTTAATCAGATATACTATCATGTTAATTATTTTTTCCCAAAACTATAAAGGCATCTCTGCATGTAACCTCATGCCCCTAGCACGTTCCATTATTTGTTTGTTCATCCTTTTAGATACACCATTATATTTTGGATTTCTTGGAACCATCCTTTACCTACATATTCCATTGTTAGAACAATAATCAAAGAAAGCATGACTATAATACTCACCTCCATTATCTGATCTAAAACATTTTAATTTGAGACCTGTTTCATTCTCAACCAAGACTTTCCACTTCTTAATATTGTCAAATACATCAGATTTATTTTTAATGAAATAAATGCAAACTTTCCTAGTTACATCATCAATAAAAGTAACATAATAATTAGAACCACCAATAAAAGATACCTGATCTTGTCCCCATACATCTGAGTGTACCAAATCTAACTTGTGATCTTTCTTTGTGGGTCTAACCTTCAGGTACTTAACCTGCTTTTGTTTCATATACACACAATTCTCACAGAAGTCTATATCTAGATCTTTTAATCTAGACAACTTTTATTTTAAGTTCTCCATGCCCTTATGTCACATATGACCAAGCCTATAGTTCCACATAGTTGCATCTCCATTTACAAAAACTAAATCAAGAGAATCAACACTACTAGTCAAATATAAAGTACCAACTTTCTTACCTCTTGAAATCACAAGAGCACCTTTGGTAAATTTTCAAGAATCTATAGTAAATAATATTGAATATCTCTCACTACCTAATTTCCCCACTGAAACCAAATTCAGTCTCAACATAGGTACGTGTCTAACATCCTTAAGAATCTATGTTTTCTCATTCTACATATTAATCTAAACACAACCTTTTCTTACTATCTCACATGGTTCATCATCACCAAGATAAACATGTCCTAAATTATTTTTAACATAATCAAGAAAATAATGCCTATGTGGGGTGGCATGAAAAGAATCCCTTGAATCTAATACCCAAGACTCTAAAAAACTATCCATAAAAATAATTGAGGCATCCTGACATGATTTACCTGATGTCATTGTTGACGCTTGAATTTGCACCCTTGAAGAGATGTTCAGCTCTCTTCATTCAAGCGACAAAATGGAATCATCTCTCTTGCTATGGGTGACAATTCTGTTGAGATGAATCTCTAGATTAGGGGCTAGCTCCCCTTGATCTAAATTTTAAGCTCCTCTAAACTACACACTGTGTATGAAAAGGGAGAAAGAAAACAACTACGAAAACAAGCGGTGATGCACCAATATTTGATATCCTCTCACTTGACTGAAAAAACTACTTAAATACTAACAAAGTTTCTTCACACAAAACTCACAAATTTTATGCATTATCACATCAGTGTTTCACATGTTAGATTCAAGAAGGTATTTGACATTTAGGAGAGTAACAGACAATTCCAAGAAAGAATATAGTCTTAAACCTCTTCTAAAATATCTATACACTTATGAAATAATACTAACAAGGACATGTAACAATACTATTTCTGCACATTTGGCAGGCAATGGAGGATAACAGGTTAGGAAAGATGGATTCACTAAACAAGAACAACATAATTTAGACTAATACATAACAATGCAGCATGTGAGTGGCAAATAACTTATATTATTTCTTTAAGAGTTTTACAAGTATGAATCTAGGCAGAGTTTCACTATAACTAGTTGAGGCTACCAAATGAATAGAAAGAATACATATATATATTTTTTTGGAAGGGAGGTCAAGTGAATGAAAATGCAAAAAATAATCAAAAATGTATCAATTAGGAATAGGAATAGTTACTATCATTTTGTAATATACTTCTGATGGTTATCCCAACAAAATTAAGATGCATCAAACTATGTTTCACTATAATTGGGCTCAGCTATTGAAAATTTGTTTTGACATTAGGTGCTCTTTGCTAGCTCATCGAGCTATGAAATGGTGTGTGACAATTTGAACTATCAACTGTGTATTTTTTCTTGTTGTGCATAGTTGCTTAGGATCTCACCATTTGTCACCTCTACATTTGTCTTCAGATTCTCACGCTTCTTTATTTAACTGAAATGGTTAGTCCTTGTGCCTTGAAATTGATGTTTGTAGGCCATCATATTTTGGGTATTTCTTTTAGAAAATTTATCCGTGGCTACTTTTCTTAAAATAATTCATTCATTCCATTTTGTTTCCTTTTTTCTTTCAGCTTTGTGCTTAGTCTTTCATGCCCTTTGAAATTCCCATGGAAATTTCATTCAGATTTTTTATCTACAACTTATTTTACTTGGTATTTTATTTTTTTTGAGCTTTCTGCAAACTCCTTCCTTCAGGGAATTTGTCCAAAGGAAATTATTTATTTTTGGCTTCTTGAAGTAGACCTTTGGATTTGGAATGACCCTTTTGGATTTTATCTCTTTCTATTCAGCCTTCCTACAGATACCCTTCAGAAGAAATGTAAATGACCTTTTGCAAATGCAAGTGGACCTTTCAGAAATGCAAATAAACCTTTTAGACTTCTTTGGTTGAACCTTTTCTTTTGAAAATACCCTTTGCTTCAGGAAAATGCCCATTGGATTTTTGGTTTGGTCCTTTTCTTATGGATAATTTTCATGAAATAATTCATCCCTTAAATATTTATGAAAGAATTCATTCATTCAATCTTTTCACTTAGGGCACTTTTCAAATAATTTTCTCATTTCCTTTAGACAAATTATCTGAATGAATTCCTTCAGGTTTTCTACAAATACCCCTTTGTATTTGTGCAAAAGATCTCATAAAAAATATTGAAGTGCCCTTTTGAAAGGAACATACCCTTTGAAATAAATGTAAATGACCTATTTGACTTGAAAGTGGCCTTCATAAAAATGTAAGTGTCCTTCGTAAAACTTGTAGTTTTCCTTCAAACTTTTGGAAATGGTCCACTTAACCTCAAATATACCCTTTGGAAACATGAAACATACCCTTCAGACTTTTAGAAATGGTTCACTTTCCCTTCAAAAATTTGTGATTATCCTTTCAAAAAAAATGAAAGAGACCACTTTGTCTTCAAGAGATTTCTTTTGGACAAATTATCTAAAATAATTCATCACTTGGATGGAAGAATATAGTTAATAGAAAAAAGGCCTTAGACAAAAATTTTGAAGTAATTCTTCAAAGGCTTAAGACATAAAACCTAGAATAATTTCTCAAAGGCTTGGTAAAGACCAAATTGAGTTTTTTGAAAGAATTAGGCTTGCACATTTGTTATGGGCTTGTATAGAAACATTCTTACATACCGGACTTGACCAAAGATATGGACTTAGGTAGCTAAATTTTTAGATAGGGGGTGACCAATTTTGGCTTGAAAATCCAAAATTTGGTCAACAAATTGGTGACTCAAATGGGTAGTATGCCTGCTATACTAATCAGACTAGTAGCCTTATCCAACTCAAGGCCAATGAAGTCAATAAATTATTGAAGATGACTAACAAGGATTTTTCCAAAATAAAACACAAGGAAACACACCACACAACAACAATAAGACCAAACAAAGACAACACAAACTCAAACATGTGCATAAGTACTAAATTATAGGAAACTATGTATAAAGGAAAGGAAAAATAAGAAACTATGTACAAAGGAAAGGAAAACATCAGTAACAATGATTTAAATATATTCCATTGACTGGGACATGTAGCTCCTCTCCATCCAACCTTAAGAGTTGGAAAGCATTATGTTGTTTGCACTATGTGATCACATATGGGCCATTCCAAAAAGCATCAAAATTTGTGTGTCTTCCAAGATAAGACCTATCTTCATCCCATTTTAGGACAATTTCTCCTTTATTGAATCTTCTTGGCATATAATTATTGTCAAAATACTTATTTATTTGCTCTTGATGAGTTGTCATGGTCTACATAGCTTGATCTCTTGTCTCCTCAAGCTCCATCAACTCACATAATCTGACCTCCATGTTGTCATTCTCCATCCATTGCAGCTGATAGGTGAGGTCTAAAGATAGTAATTCAAGTGAGATAGGAAGCCTAGCCTCCCTTCCATACATAAGTGTTTATGGTGAGTTTCCAATTGCTCTTTTTTAGGTGATTCTATCAGTCCAATGGGCTATTTTCAACTTGGTATGCTAAGTGTTTTATCTCCTCCATAGTCCTCTTTATGATCCTAATTAAATTCTTATTTATGGACTAAGCTAGTCCATTTCCTTGGGAGTAGTAGTTGGAGGATATGCTGAGATAAATGCCATGTTTCAAAGCCCATTCACTTGTCTTTGTTCCTAAGAAAGCTAGTGCATTATCTGAAATGATTGTTGAAAGAGCTCCAAATCTAGTTATTATACCTTCATAGAAGTCCAAGACTGAGTTTTCATTTACCTCCTTAAGATATATAGGTTCCACCCATCTTGTAAAATAATCAGTGGCTGTCAACTCCCACTTGTGACCAACACTAGAAGGAGGATATATCAGACCTATGAAATCCAACCCCCATTGCATGAAGGGTTGCTCAACCTAGATTAGATGAAGGGGAAATATAGATAGATTTTATTTGCCATCAAAAAGAGCACACTTTTGGAATTTTCTTACCCAAGTATGGGTGTCTTTGAACATGTTGGGCCAAAAGTATCCAACTCTCATTATCTTAGCAGCTGTGGTTCTTGGAGCAAAATGATCACCAACTGGTCCATCATGAAACTCATGCAACACTTTATTAATCTGATCTAAATCAATACACCTCAAAATCACACCTAAAAAATCCTTTATAAAGATAATTCCATCATCAAGTACATAAGGAATGGATTCCAGCCTAAAGTACCTTCTTGTGGTCCTATCAAGACCTTGTGGATACTGACCAGTTTGCAGGAAATGAATCATGTCTTATGTCATCCAACTCCTCATGAATGAAGGTAAAAATTTTGTAGGTTCATCATGGAATGACAAAATAGTTTATTTTTTTTCTTTCAAGTATAAATCAAGATGCTCACACAGTCCTTTTCCTTTCACTAGTTTGGTTATTTTTATCTCCACATCATACTCCATCACTTTGGTGATCCAACCTACCTTTTTTTCATTCAAATATCTGCTCAATAAAAAATATTTCACACTAGAATGAGGCACCAAAATGTGAATCTTTTTATTAGATAACATATGTATGAACTTCTTCAAACTCATTATGACTCAAAGCACTTGTTTCTCAACATGTGTCTATCTTGTCTCATAACCTTGTAGACTTTGACTGAAGAAGGCAATAGGTTGTTCCAAATTTTCATCATTAACTTGAGTAAGTGTGGTAGAGATTACCTCTTCATTCCCAAAATTATATAGGTTGAAATCCTTAGATAAGTCAGGACTTGCAAGAGTAGGGGCCTGGGCAATGGCTTGCTTGATCTCTTCAAAACTTTATGTTCTCCTTCCTGTCCAAGTGAATATCATATCCTTCCTTAGCATGGAGCTTAAGGACTTGACCATGTTATAAAAATCAATAATGAAACTCCTAATAAAATTTATCTTACCAAAGAAGCTTTGTATATCCTTCTTATGTTTAGTTAAAGACAATACCAGGATGGCCATTACCCTTTCCATATCAATGGATAAACCTTTATTACAAACAATGTGGCCTAACAGTTTACCTTCATGTATAGGGAACACACACTTATTTGGGTTTATAGAGATCCTAAAATATCTACACCTCTCAAAAATATTCCTTATTTTCTTCAAGTGATCTTTTTCTTCCTTGGACAAAACTATCACATCATCAATATATACAAGTACAATTTCATTGATTAGTCCTTGGAAAGACATATCCATTGGACATTTAAAAGTAACTCCATAATTTCATAATCTAAATGGAATCTCCATATAATCATATGTGCCCTATTTGGTGGTGAAGGTTATTTTGTATTGGTCACTTTCTTTCACCAGAATTTGAATGTACCCAAAATAACCATCTAGGAGAGAAAACCTCTCACTACCTACCACCACTTGTAGAATTTGTTCCATAGAAGGGAGGGGGTAATGATCTCTCAAAGACACTCCATTTAAGTCCCTGAAGTCCACACACAACTTTATCTCCCCATTTTTATTTCTAATAGGGACTAAATTGACCAGCCAAGAAGAATGCTTGATGGGAAAGATGATTTTAGACTCAATCAGTTTAGTGAGTTCTTTTTTCATGAGTGGTTCAATCTTGGGATTGATTTGTCTTTGTATTTGTTTGATGGGTTTGTCATTTTCATCTAGATCTATAATATTTTGAGCTAATCTTGGGTCAAAACCCTTCAAGTCACTATACTCCCATGTAAAAATATCACTAAACTCTTTGCATAATTCAATGAAATCATGCTTCTCTTGACTAATGCATACCTTTCCAAGAGTAAGTAACTTATATTTTAAGATCTATACCCTTTAATATTTATATTTCTTGGTTTTCATGCTTAATTTCTCCTTCTTCAGCTGGTCATCCTCATTGAATATGCTTTCAAGAGTCACTAGGCATTTAGGAAGCTTGTTAGACTTTAGCTAGACAATCTGCCATCCATATTGTTGTTGAAGCTTAGACTAATTATTTATAGAGAACTCAGACTCTTATTTTAGGAAGAGGGATATTTGTTCATCAATCTTGAAAACTTGACATTTGGTGACATTATCTGGTATAGAAGGTCTCACAATCACCTTTAGATGAGGTTGATTATTGTCTTCTCTTATGCCTTATGGAACATCTAATTGAGCACCAATAGATGCCAATCTATCAGCATGATTTTTATCTTCCCTTAGAATATAAGTGATATAAAATTCCATGAAGTTTTATACAAGATACAAAACTCTATGCTTATACGAATTGAGTAAGGAGTTCTTGGTCAAATTCTACCCCCTAATTTGATTGACAATGAGCTCGCTATCACCAAACACTTGAAATTATTTGAAACCTCTTTTTATTTCCCACTCGAGGATATGAATGAGGGCCTCATATTCTTATAAATTACAAGAACAAGATAATTGAAATCTGAAAGTTGAAAAATAACTTTCCTTTGATGGTGAAACTAACATTGCTCCACTAGCAGCCCCAATCTTGCTTTTAGATCCATCAAAGAAGAGATGCCATAAGCCATTCACATCCTTAGTTTATTTCATCAAATTAGGCATGAAATAATCCTTCTCATGTATATAATATACTTCAAGACCATATTCCTCAATAAACTTGGAAGGATCATGCACATATTTTTCATCTCCCCACTCATCAAGGAACAAATTAGAAACTCCTTCAAGAGAAGATGATGGGGATTGATCAATGTGAAACTCCTCTTCATCAATGATAGAGTAGTTAAAATTTTATACCTTAGGTGAATATAGTTCTGAGTGCTCTTTATGAATAGGTTCTAATTCAATCTTCAACTTAGTGCCATATTTTTTCCTAAACACCATGTAGGACCAGTTAGCTACCAAGTATCCACCTATCTTAGATGTAAAGTCTCTTGAAAAAAAAGAGAAAAATAGGGAGGTAAATATGATACCACCATATCATGAGGAATTGAAAATTTAGGATAAGTATGAATCAAAAAATTCAAACTTTTTACAACCCCCAAAGTCTTGGCTAGTGATCCATCCAATTACAAAACTCCTTTAGTCACTTACTCGTATTTGATGCCTAGATTATCTGCTATGCATTTGGGTATAACTGATGTGCTTGCTCCATTGTCTATGATGAAATTATGAGCCAATAAATGACCAATAATTAAATATAGGTATAAATGAGGAGTCTTCTCATCTTTTTTTGCCCAATCATCTATAGATTGAGTTCCATTGACCAAAACCACATTGTCACTTCTAGATGGGCCAGCTTATGTTCCTAGTCCATGCAATTCCTTTTGGAGTATATATTTCTACCCTGGTAATGATAGAGAATCCCATAATGAGATGTTCAAATGAATATTATTCATCTAGTCCACAACATTAATGGAAGGATTACTTACCTTGGGGTTCTCTTTATAAACATTTGCACCTTGTGATGTAACTTATGGAGGTACAGTTGTAGAAACTATCCTAAAATTTGGAATCCACTAATTTTCTTGTGATTTAGGAGATACATTAGGCTCTACTCACATCTAAGCTGATGTAGGAGTCAAAACAGGTCCTTGATTGGTTCCTTGAACTTCTTCAATGGCCCTTTTCTTTGATATAGTGTTGGCAACCACACTAGCATTTTGATTGCTTGTATTCCTTACATAATTAATGGTACAAAACTCAACCTCCAAATGATTCATGAGAGTGGAATAAGACACAACCTATCTAATCTCCATATTGAATTACTTTGGCATCTCAAAATTTTAAAATTGAGATGTTTGATCACCTTGTGTAGTCATGCCTTGATTTTGCATGTCATTGGCATAAACAACTTGTTCTTGACCATGTTCAAAAGATGGATAATTAGGTTGTTCTTGGACCAAATTGTTTTCAGTGGGAATAAGGGATTTGGAGGATGAGGAAGAATGAGGATTATAACTTTGATAAGGCTTGACATGGGTGATTTGGCCTTGTCCCTTATTATTGCCCTGAAAAGGAGGTTTGTTTATTTGTTCAAACTGGTTATAGGACTGATAAGGCCTATAGCTTTGGGATTGTTGCCTTTTGAGAGAAACTAGTTCATTAGTAACACTTTTAAGTAAAATTTTTTTCTCCATTCATTTCATTGGTAGGGGAAATGTCAGATTTTACTTGACTAGACAAAGGAGTTAAAGTGGGCAATGTACTTTGACTAAGAGAATGCAAATCAAGAAATAGTGGCATTAGTGGTCTAGGAGATATCTTTCCCACTTGGACAAGATAATTCTTAGAATTTATGACTATTTTATAGGTATAAATAAGTGTATTTCCACCCATAGACTAAATCATCATGGCAATGTCACTATTCAATGCTTTCAAGTATTACAAAAATTCATAATTTGTAGTTGGCCTCACAAGAATTGGGATTTTATCCCATGTTTTTTGAAACCTAGTATTGAAATCCTACATGAATTCATGTGGTGACCTCTTTATTTAGTTCAATTTATCATCTAGAGATAAGTGATCACTCTTTTCCCCAAACCTATCAGTCAATAAGGTCCCCAACTCATCCCATGAGCCAATAGAATTTACAGGTAAGGTCCCATACCAATATAAAACTTTTCCTTTGAAAGACAAGGCCAACAACTTAATAGATACATTTTATTGGGTAATATTATGGATATTACAAAAATTTAATATGTTCTTAATATGCTCAATGGCAGTAATTGGACCATCTCCACTAAAAAATTGGACACTCTTGAGAGCAGCTCCTAGAATTTGGTCATATTGGGAAAGCTACAAGGGAGATACCCACTCAGAAAGGCATAAAAGGTTGTCTTCTATCCATATTTGAAATATTAATATAGACATTAGGAACAATATAAAAAACAAATTTGGAAGGTTTAAACACAAAATCTCTTTTGCAGGGATGAGTGTTGACAAACCTGGACCTTTTAGTGGAATATGGAGCTAATTCCACAAAATTAGAGGGTACACCTTTAGCAACACACCTAGTGGTCACCTTTGGCATGGAAAGAAGGATGGATCATCAACTAAAGAATTTAAATTCTTCAATGGAGTTTCCAAGTACTGAAAGTAGATGCTTCTTTATCTGCAACTGTGTCAAGACCAACACCAATCTTGAACAATCTTCTAGGACTTAGGGTCCCATTAGGTGTGCCAAAAATTGTTGAAGCTTGAAATTTTACCCTTGAATATTTGATTATATCTCTTCATTAAAATGGAAAAATGGAATCATCTCTTTTACTATGGGTGACAATTTTATTGAGATGAATCTCTAGATTAGGTGCTAGCTCCCCTTGATGCACCTTTGAAGCTCCTATAAACTACACATTATTTATGAAAAGGGAGAAAGAAAACAACTAAGAAAATAAGAGTTGATGCACTAATATTTTATATCCTCTCACTTAACTAAAAACACTACTTAAAGGCTAACAAAGTTTCTTCACACAAAACTCACGACTTTTGTGCATTATCACATCAGTGTTTCACATGTTAGATTTAAGGAGGTATTTGAAATTCAGGAGAGTAACAGACAATTCCAAAAAAGAATATAGTCTTAAACCTCTTCTAAAATATCTATACACTTATGAAAGAATAATAACAAGGAGCTGTAACAATACTCTTTTTGCACATTTGGTAGGAAATCGAGGTTAATAGGTTAGGAAAGATGACTTTCACTAAAAAAGAACAACATGGTTTGAACCAATACACAACAATGCAACATGTGAGTGACAAATAACATGTATTATTTATTTAGGATTTTTTCAAGTACAAATCTAGCCATATTTTCACTATAACTAGCAAAGGATACCAAATGAATAGAAAGAATACATATATATATAGTTTTTTTGGAAGGGAGGTCGAGCAAATGAAAATGTAAAAAACAATCAAACATGTGTCAACTGAGAATAGGAATAGTTACTATCATTCTATAAGATACTTCTGATGGTTATACTAGTAGAATCAAGATGTATCAAACTATGTTTTTCTAACTAGGCTTAGCTATTAGAAATTTGTTTTGACATTAGCTACTCTTTGCTGGCTCATTGAGCTATGAAACATGTAATAACTTGAACTATCAACAGCCTATTTTTGGTTATTGTGCATATTTGTTTAGGATCTCATTATTTTTTGCCTCTACATTTGTCTTCAGATTCCCATGCTTCTTTCTTTAACTATAATGGCTAGTCCTTGCAGCTTAAAATTGGCGTTCTATGAGCCATCATATTTTAGGTATTTCTTTCAAAAAAATTGTCTGTGGCCACTTTTCCAAAAAGAATTCATTCAAGCCATTTTTTTCCCTTCGTTTCTTTCGGATTTGTGCTTAGTCTTTCATGCCCTTTGGAATTATTGAGAAAATTTCAATTAGAATTTTTGTCCACAACTTATTTTTCTTAGTCTTTTATTTGTTTTAGGCTTTCTACGAACTCCTTCCTTTGGGAAATTAGTCTAAAGGAAATTATTTGTTTTAGTTTTATTAAGTAGACCTTTAGCTTTGGAATGACCCTTTCACTTTTTCTATCTCTTTCTCTTCATCCTTCCTACAGATACCCTTCGGAAGATATCACATACCCTTCAGATGAAATGTAAATGAACTTTTGAAAATACAAGTGGACCTTTCAAAAATGAAAACAAACCTTTCAGACTTCTTTGTTTGAACCTTTTCTTTTGAAAATACCCTTTGCTTCATGAAAATGCCCTTTGGCTTTTCGGTTTGGTCCTTTTCTTGTGGATAATTTTCCCACAAGAATTAATCCCTTCAATATTTTTGAAAGAATTAATTATTTTAGTCTTTTCACTTAGGGAACTTTTTTGATAATTTGCTCATTTTCTTCAGATAAATTATCTAAAGGAATTCCTTTGGGTTTTTTGTAGATACCCCTTTGAATTTATGCAAAAGATCACTTCAAAAATCTTGAAGTGCCCTTTTGAAAGGAAAATACTCTTTGGAAGAAATGTAAATGACCCCTTCGACTTGGGAGTGGCCTTCAAAAAAATGTAAGTGTCCTTCAAAAAACCTATATTTATCTTTCAAACTTTTAAAAATGGTACACTTAGCCTCAAAGATACCCTTTAGAAACATGAAACATACCATTCAGACTTTTGGAAACAGTCCAATTTCACTTCATAAATTTGTGATTGTCCTTTTGGAAAAAATGAAAGAGACCACTTTGTCTTCAAAATATTTCTTTCAGACAAATTGTCTGAAAGAATCTGTCACTTGGATGGAAGAATACATTTAACAAAAAAAATGCCTTGAAAAAAAATTCTAAAGTAATTATTCAAAGGCTCAAGACACAAAACCCAAAAGAATTTCTTAAAATATTGGTAAAGACAAAAAATAACTTTTTGAAAGAATTAGGCTTGCACATTTGTTATGGGCTTGTATAGAACACTTCCTGCATACTGCACTTGACCAAAGATATGGACTCAGGAAGTTAAATTTTTTGATATGAGGTGTCCAATTCTACCTTGAAAAGGCAAAATTTGATCAACAGTCACATTTACCTCATTCATTTCCTCCTTGTTGGAATTCTTATCCTGAAGTGACCAATAATCCTTCTTTGAGTGTCCACTCTTCCCACAATGCCAACATATCATCTTGGATCTAGATCTAGAATTAGATTTACCCTTTGAATTTTCATGGTTGCCTTTGCTCTTATCCTTTTGCATCCCTCTAATATCAATAGATAAAACATTACGTGAAGATGATTCACCAGTGTTTTTCCTTCACATCTTCTCACTAAGAATCACACCTACAACATCCTCAAAATTCAAGATTCCCTTGGCAAGGACTGCATTACTCACAGCCATAACCAAACTATCCCATCTATCAGGCAAAGAACATAAGATTATAAAAATTCTAACTTCATCATCAAAATTGACTCCAACTAAAGTGAGCATACTTACAACCATATTAGAATCATTAAGATGATTAGTAATTGAACCATTCTTAGACATTTTCATGTTGAACAATCTTTTCATAAGAAAATTTTTATTAAAAGCAAAGGGTTTCTCATATAAATTTCTAAGTTTATCCATGAGATATTTTATGGTTTTCTCATCATGAATATTAAATCTAATATAAGATGCAAGGCATAATTGAATGGGTCCCAATGCCTTTCTATCAAGTAATGACCAATCCGCATCACTCATACTTATAGGTTGTTCTCCTTTGCCCTCCAAGGGGAGATGAAGCTCCTTCTGATATAGGTAATCTTCCATCTATATTTTCCACAAACCAAAATGCTTACCATCAAACTTCTCAAATCTAAATTTGATCTCTTCTCCCATATCTCCCACTCAAGCTAATAGCCTTTTTGTGATTTACCACTTTAGCAAAACACAACCATTTACTCTAATACTAGTTGTTAGGAATTAATTTTTTAAAAATCAGATTTAATATAACCATAAATCATATCTAACTTATGCAATAGCATGCATCAAAAAAACATTTTTCAATTCATATATATAATGAAAGCATTAAAATGTAGAGAACAAGAATCAATCATATAACACAGATCTAATGTGGTTCACCGAATGTGGGCTACATCTACCAAGAAAGTTCTTAATATAAAATACAATTAAAATACAAGACTACAATAAACTCTCATAGAGATATAAAAATATCTTGTATAAAATGTTGTACTTTTACCTACACCTACACATTGTTGTATCTCATAATTTGCTAAACCGCACCATGTAATGAACACCTATACTTTGTAAAACACCTATACTTTGACTCTGATCCTCAAAGCCACACCCTAAAAATAAACCATTAACCTCTAAAGGACACACCACACCTTGTATATATAACAAATGTAGAAAAATCCTTAAAATGAGGAGAAAATTCCAATACTTATCCAAGATAAGAATTATCTCACATGTGATAACCCTCCTCCACCTATGCAAGATCATCCAAAATCTCATCCATGAAGGAACAAACCAAGATTGGGTATCCACATTTAAAGGGCACACTTATTAACACCATGTGATCACAACCAACTCCTTGTAACAAGGAACGCATCCCTTTTTCCAAAAAATAACTAGCTCCCTAAGATCAAGGAAGTCAACATGGGAAAATGCATCTAACAACGAACTCCATAAAATATGGAAACATAGAAATTAGAAAATATAATGAATATTCCACCCACATGTGGTACAAGGTTTGACAAAAAGGTGGAGTAGCGAAAACTATGCTTCCCACATCCTTGGAGCTCTCTAGACCCCCAAAATTTATTCTTATGGTCATGTGATAGGTCCAAAGGGATTCACACTCAACAACATATGTTTTCTTAAACAATGATATACAAGACTTCAGATGTTTTTGGGTAGAATAAACATGAACCAAATACCATTTAAATTTTCCAAAACTGAATCTGATGTCTTCACACCAAAAAATCCCTAACTTGTTTCACTATCTCATCCACTAATGAATCTATTAGGTGGTTATTCAATTTGTGTTGATAGAGATCCATGGAGGTAGAGAGAATAGGTTACTGAATTCAAAATATTATTAGCTATAGAGGTCTAATATATCTTTAGATTGCATAATTATAATTGATCCACCACATATTTATCCTCTATCTACTTCTCTGAAAGAAAAATCTAAAAATGATTTCTGAATAATAATGCACAAAAAATAAATTGGATGATCCAAATACAAGATCTTTTTCACATAGGTCGAACATGCTAGTAAAGAAGATTCTCTAATTTGCCTTATATTTACCAAATAAAGAAATTCCAATTCTATTTCTTTCTCCATCAATGTATAATATCAAATCACAATTTTGACTTGATCTTATGCTAACAAACTACAACTACAAACAGAGATTAACTAGTGATAAACAAAATAATATTATCTAAGAAATTTCATGAATTGGGGCATTCAAGAATAACTCTATAACTACTCTACACAATATTTAAATCCCCATACCTTCATATATTTTCTACTTTGATATTAGATAATGAGACTGGTTCAAATCTTCATAAATTTAACATAGAGATAATGAAATTGAACACACAAAATAATTAAAAACAAATTATATTTCTCACACCTTAATTATTTTATCTTACATATTCCTTCAGGTCTTACAATTATATAGGAATGTTTTCCCTATAAATAGGGTGAACCATATCACCATGAATCTCTCCCATAATATCTCCTCATACCCTATGTATATGCATAAACCTATAATCTCTCATAGGTAAATAACAACTAGCCTATTTATGTATTATTATTGTAACTCACAAAATAACATAATCAACAATATATTCTAACCAAATATATATAAAACACTATTATATTCTAAAAACTAAATAAATATATGTAATAGTGAATTCTTACTCTCATAATTATTCACATTATGATATACACAAATTAATGTGAGGACTAATTATTTTCTAATAAGAGCAGATCCTAGTGGTTTGTTGGATTGAAATACGTAGGTATGTTGACTTTTAAAATATATATGTAATCACTTTTACTAAATATTTTTTATTTTCTAGGTAGTACACATGAATTTTATTTTTAATTGATTATTAACAATTTTTGTATGTTAGTGGTGCTAGATAAGCTTCCATCTTCATGTGGTTGGCATTGTCAATAGAGAATTTTATATTCTTCAAACTAAGAGAAGCTCTTAAATGATAGTGAAAATGCACTTTCTGGTGGATTTTAATGTTGTGGTGGTGTGATAATGTGTAATTATCTTATCTAGATATGATAAAAGTGATAAATTCTTAAGTGGAGGTCCCAGAGGCAAAAATAGTAGTTAGAGTTCAAGAAGTTACTTGTTTAATACCAAAAAAATGTATTTTTGAACCTGTCAATGTAACTTGTCCAACAAATTGCTATCAAAGGTTCCACCTAAGTGATCATGTATGTGATTATAGGGATTAAATAGGTAGGTGAGGGATTTGACGGTTCACATAAATGATTTACAGCGTTTGTTTTATGCATGTTTGGACTTAGGCTAAAAAATTGTATTTTTCTTCTCTTGGAAAGGGCATACTTGAGGCCAAAATGGATGGTGTTTTATCGATCAAGACTAATGGGATGTTAATAACTTATTATTAAATTTTATTCTCCCCTCATATGTGTCGACAGTGTCATTTTTTTGTCAGGAAGCATTAGAACCATAGTTATGCAACCACAAATCAAACTTTAACAATATTTATTGTTAGTGTTTTAACACTCATAAATAGTAGTGAAAATGCACTTCTGAGTGTATTTAAATGTTTTGTAAATATGATAACATGTAATTTACTTATATATTATTAGGTGGGGGTCTCAGAGGTAGAAATGGTAGTTGAAGCTCAAGAAGTTGCTTGTTTAATGCCAAAAATTTGTATTTTTAGACCCACCACTACAACTTGTCTAATAGATTGATTTCAAAGGTTCCATCTGAGTGCTCTGGGATGCCATTATAGGGCTTAAATAGGTAGGGGAGGGATCTAATAGTTCATATAAATGGCTTATAAGTTTTATTTTAAGCATGTTTGAACTTAGGCTAGCAAATTGCATTTTTTTCTGTATTAGGAAGGGCATTCTTGACGTCAGAATGGGTAGTGGGTTTGTTGATCGGTCCTAATGGGAGGTAAATAACCTATTCATAGATGTTATTCTACCCCATATGGACATGTTGGTAGTGTCATTTTTCAATCTAGAAGCATCAAAACCATAGTTGTGCAATCACAACTTAAACTTTGACAACATTTATTGTCAATATTTTTGTGCTCTTGAATGGTAGTGAAAATGTACTTCTATATGGATTTAAACATCATGGTAGTGTGATAATATGTAATTTTTCTATTTGGACATAATCAAAGTGATATATTCCTAGGTGTAGGTTTTGAAGATAGAAATGGTAGTTGGAGCTTAAAAAGTTATTTGTTCAATGCCAAAAATTTGTATTTTTAGACTCATCATTGCAACTTGTCCAATGGATTGATCTCAAAGGTTAAAATTGAGTGTTTCAAGGTGAAATTAGAGGGATTAAAGAGGTAAGTGAGGGATATAATGGTTCAAAAAAATGACTTACATGTACATGGTCACCAAAATGAGTTGAGTGCATAAGAGGTATTGATAGAGATTACTCGAGAGGTGAGGGAAAATATAAAGGAACAAGAATTATAGAAAGCATAAAAGTAGTAGGCCTAGTCTCAATAAATTATAGTAAAAAAGGCATTAGATCTAGTTGAAGGTGAAATATTAGGTAAATTTAAGGTATAAGTATTCAAGTGAAAAATTTACTAGGGTTTATGAATAATTTTATGTCTTTGTGATGGGTGTCATTGTCACCCCTTCATTTAACCAATCTATGTTTGTGTCATTACTTACCAAGTTCAATGTCCAAGGCTATCTATAACAAGGTGTTTATTATTTTCAAATAATAGTGTTGGTTGGAGGGGTTTTGGAATTGATCTATCTTAAGTTTCTACTTCCTAAAGTTTTACCTAAGAACTGAAATAAACACATTTGCTCAAAAGGTAAACACACCAAATTGAATGAAATGCTTGAAATAAATCATACAATACTATTTAAAATTAAACACATTAAAATTAAATATCAAATCCACACTTAATCTAAGTTTTAAAATTAAAATTACTAAAATTAAGGAAATGATAAATGTTCATTTGAATCATAAAGCGCACACACACACACACATTAATAGTCTATTTGACATGCAAGTTGTCAATCCAAACAAATAAAGTATTTGTATTAATTCAAGACATAAATTATAAATACCAAAATTACACACATCCTATCTCCTTGGGGAGTGGGTCATTGATCAATTGAAAAGTTGTAAATGGGTGATGACAAATGTAAAATAGATAAGAGTGTTATTAGTCATTTACACTACACACAATCAATTAAAAACTTTAATTTAAAAAATATGGAAGATCTGAGATTTATAGCATTAAAAAAGATAATTTTTTAATCCTCATTTATGTCTAACATTAAATATACGATTCGATAGATAATAGTTTAGAATATCAAAATAACATTATAAAATAACATTTTAAATTAAAATTGAATATAAATTAGATATATTAACATAATTTAGATAAAAAATCTACATAAATCATATATGCACATGTTTACAATGTCAATAATACATAGATTGTCATGATGGGTATACAAAAATTCATATCTACCAACATAGTATCTAATGATGAGTGAATGTCATATACGCATATATAATACCAAAAATATATAACTTTCCATATAGGCATACAAAAAGTCAAATCTCATGTAAGATATCATATTCATTAAATAGCCTCCCTCTCTTTGCCTTTCTCGAAGAAGACTCTCCCTAGGATGCCTTACTGGTAGATAGAGATCCCTCTAATGACTTAGATTGCTCCAACGTCCAATTACGGGTCTTGCACTCATATCTCACTTGAAGATAAACCTATTTAAATATAAGTATTATTAAAAAATTAACATAAAATACATTTAACCAATTGTTAATAAATAAATTTTATACTACAATAAAAAAATCATTTAAACATGCACTTATTGTAAGCTCACAATCCTGCTCAATCTATTTTTGATGCTCAAACAAATTAGTGAAAATCTCAACTATTCAAATAGTCATATGAAATAAAAAATAAACATGAGAAGTTTCTTTACGATTTATTTGATTGGGATTATCATATGTCATAGAATAACCTTGCATCCATAATAAATTCACATAAGTTATATTTGCCCCAAGTACGTAGTAAAATTATTAAAACAAGTTTATTTTTATAATTCAAAATTATAAGTTAATAGACACCCCTATCACTGTTTATGCAAATAATATTTTAGCATAAATTCTTATGTTTGTCTTAGCTTGTAGTGATGGAGAAGTGTCTACTTGAGTCATCATGTTACAACCCCTCAAGTTATACTTAGAATAATACAATAATTTTTTTTATAAAACTAATTACTTAAAATTCATTCACTCAACCCATATATATACTAAATAAATTATCCAAACATATAATCATCATCTTAGAATAATAAAAATATCAAATTTCAATACTGATAGAAATATAATATACTACAATTGCAAGAAAAGTAAATATATTAAGACTCAACCACAACTAGTCCACTAATACAACTACTTTTCAAATATGTACAAATAAAATACAATTATAATTTATTTAGGCATTCAGTCTTAGAATATAATAAATATATACCAAATATTCTAGAGCTCAAGTTGAACCAACTCATTTATCTTTGATAATCTCAAGTGTAGTCTCCAGGTAAGTACTATTATGGGGAGGGAGAGCATCATCTGAGTGATTTTCTACACCAACCACCAACCAATGATCATATGCACAAATCCCATTAAGAGATGGCCCTCAATTTATAGATGAGTAGATAGTAATGGTGCAATAAACTAGAGTAACAATCTAGTACCCAAGTGCTATATGATTTACTAAACTAAACATGTAGAGTATCATAGAAAAATCATTCTATTGCAAGATATCACACTAGCATGTAATTCACACACACAAAAAGATAATGTCTCATTATAAATCATTTAACCATAAGATTCATACTATTTACATCCTTCTATAAATCATATCACATCACATGTTAAACATAGAAGTAAGCAAAGTGTACATTTATTTCACCAATGCATGAATAAATCCTACATTATTATCTATCTCAAACTAGAAATAATGTCTACATTTTATACCACATAGATAAAATTCATATTAAACTGTAAATTCCAACTACTACAATAAGATCTAAATAAATACACCTCATGATATCCCATATTATCATAGTCAAGTGTTCTAATACATAACTACTAGTTTTCCTATAATCAATCATACAAAGTAAGCATAAATACATGGAATTGTAATCTTTTATTCAAGAAAGTATATATAAAAAATAATTAATACAACTACATAAAATTCTAACGTAACATTCATTTACACTTTCAAGGTTGTATGCATGCATACATGATGTCTTACTAACTGTTACAAAACATATTATTTAAGTAATAACCAATACATACATTTAATCAGTCAACGCAGGTGAGATTCTAAACATAAAACTATATATTGTACCATATAGACATATATATTTATGTTGAAGTATTATATGATATCCCATATTATCATAGCTCATTTTTCATAGACACCCTACTCAAATATGAAGAAACAATCTTACAGTATAATTATTACATAAGCAAGTACAAGATTATACCACCTGGGTGTACCCTAGATTATACTACACAATAATAAACAGATGAACACATAATCTCTAGACACACATCATGATGCACTATTTTATTTTAAAAATGTCTAATTACTTTCACATAAAATTATTTCAAAAATATACTGCACACAAATTTTCATCCTTACATGATGTTATAAAATGTGACCCTACCAACATATTTGCATAACATTACTATGGTTATAGATATATTACTTGACCTTTATGAGTGTTCTAAGCAAAGCCATGGTATAGATTTAGATCATATAATTATATCAATCTAGGATAAAGTAGTAATCCAAAAGGAGTATGTTAATTAATATTTTACAAAAATATTTATTTTTTCTATTGTTTACTCAATGTAAAGTGATATTTCAAAAACTAAATAAAACTTTAATCATCTTTGTAAAAATTATGTACATTCATTTTCAAGCATGATCATTATATGAAAATGGTTTACAAGGATAAATAGTTACATCTCAAATCACTGATTGACTAATGCTCACCAATTAATTTGACATAAATTAGAAGATCAAAATAAAGTTGAGAATCAATCATCTCATATAATCTTATTCTTATGTCATATGATCATAATCTTTATTAACAATCATGTAAAAATTTCATGAGTAAGATCCTTTATAATTAATTTGATTATAAACATGTAATTATCTTAATTTATAAGGTATCTCTCTTGTCTCATAAGCATCAATGTAAGTTAAGCCCAACATTCATATTAGACTAAAGATAACCATATAAACAAAAGAACCAACATACAACCAATGTAATATTTACCTTCAAAAATTAGTTTTTATTTACCCTTAATTAAAATTCTTCAACAAATTTAACTCTTTTTATTCTCCATTGCTTAACCCATTTGATAAGTATTTACTTGATAATATCCACAAGTATTCGTTTACAAAGTATGACTTATATATATATATATATATATATATATATATATATATATATATATATGTTATTTTTAAAAGTTTACACAATTAAATAGTGTGAAATGGCACACAAATTTTTACTATTTATTTCTAAATCGGGTATATGGATCATTTCAACATTAATTACTAATCAAGAGTCAATACTAAAAAATATCACAACTCTCATTTTTAAAGTACACACTTGTGCTATTCATAATAGCTAAATTCAAGGCAAAAATAAAGTTTTATCGAACATTTGATCTTGCATTAAAGAAGAAACATAGTTTCCTTAGCTACTTTTATTCCTCTCAGGAATATACATGGTGCATTTCATTTTTAATATTTATTATTTTAATAAATCTACACTTTAGGATACATCATTTTAGTTATATTAATAACTCAACTTTTCAATTATAGACTCAACTTTTGACTTATAAATGACTTAGCATTTCATAAATGACTTAGTGTTTTACTATGTTGACTCAACATTTTATTATTTTGACTCAAAATTTTAATTTAAATGCAATCTAATATTTTTATTTATAATTCAATCCATATTATAATGAAAATGTAGTCTATAATGCTAAATATTGCCCAAGCATTTAAGATGCCATCCAAAATATAGAGCAATACTATTGGTTGAACTATTCAAAACTTTGCAATCATATGTTCAAAACAAAGATGAATTATATCACACCTCATGGATCTCAAAATGGAAGAATCAATAACTAGAGAAAATAAACTCACAGGTAACTTGAGACTTCTTATTTTACTCAACAAGAATCAAGAGATATGCAATAGCTACCACAAGAGGTTGATTATAAGTCTAGGATGTAATGTGATAGTGAAATTGTACCTTGAGTTTTGGTAAGAATATTCATTAGGTTGGAGAACACAAGACATGGAAGGCACAAATAATGTACCAGATGGGGGTTGATGTAAACAAGTATGGTGCACTTGAACTAAATGCATAGTTAAGATACCATTTTACATTAATAATGTATTTAATTTGATATATATATATATATATATATATATATATATATATATATATATATATATATATATATATATATATATATATATATATATATATATATATATATATATATATATATATATATATATATGATGTTGTTCACATAGATATGTTTTAGATAAAAGTAAAACACTGACCAAAATGCAATCATGATGCATCTATTATATAAATAATTTCCATCTGGGTATGACGTAATATATAATTTAAGATGTTGCTCACGGAAAACACAAATTTAAGATGTTGCTTATAAATGCTGACAATAATCTATAGTTTTTGATGTTGGTAGCTAAAATGTTATTTTATGTTATAATTTATAAGATGCTATCAAAATTATGATCTAAATTTCATTATGCAAAGATGCTATCACATGTTATTTTTATTTTGCTCTTTTCAAAACAACACACAAAAAAATAATTACAGAATCAACCTTTAGGGATTTGTTAATGAAGATGCCTAGATGAAGAATATGTCTCTCTTCTCCTCTTTCCTACAGTCTCTTCAATCATTCAAATCACCTATTTTTCTCCTTTTTTATGTGTCCCTTTAATTTTTATCTTCCTTTATTTATAAAACTCTTTTCCCTTCATTACGCTGCGCTATTCACTTTGAATTCTTTTTTTTATTCTAATCATAGTGAAGGCTCCAGTTATTTGGAGTTAGCTTTTTATCAAAAGCTGTAGTAAACTCATCTTAAAATTCTTTAATTAATATTAAAATATTTTATTTGTTTATTGCATCTTAGTTTCCTTTAGCTAACTCAAGAATAAGGCTAATTAAATAATAATATACTATTTCTAGATTTCAACGTAATTTCTTGCATGTTTTATTAAGAATAAGTTTAGTAATTTAGGCTAGTTCAATTTCATGAAAAAGAAATTATAACAATGATAATTAATTATTTAACTAATAAATATTAAGTCAATAATTATTTCTAATTGCGAGATAATCATATCTTCAATTTCTAATACACACACACATTTCTTACTTATATTGACATCCTAAATATCAATATTTAATGAGCTAAACATTTAAAAACATTTTAAATATACTATAATAGTTATACATATAATAAAAATTAAATATCTATTTTCTTGATTTAATCAAATCTTTTGTAGTCTTATGCATAACAAGAACTAAGTCTACATACAAATATAATCACAAACAAGATTTTCATAATATGTACCAACATTTAAAACATGTTACATATATAAAATTTTTAATTTTCCATATATGTGTAAGGTCACTAGTAATTCTTCTATCATCTCTCAATCTTTCCATCTAGTCCATCTTATCTGATGATGCTCTCCCTCATCATGCTCTGAGGGTATAGGATCAATCTTACATCCACCTTGCAACAAGTAGATAGTTAGTGTGAGTCATCATATATATCAACCAATGATGTAAAACTAAAATATACACATCCATAATGTATAAAATAAAAAAAATACAATTGTCACATTATGTAATATAATCAACATATCACTATCTTATAACAATATATGTCATAAAGCTCACATCAAAGTAATAATAATCAGTGAATAACCATATTAATCCATGGATTTAAAAGTTATAAATCATAGGGTGAAATTGTGATGTAACATCCTCCCCCTTAAAACTAGTCATCATCTCAATGACAATTATTCAAACAATAATTTTGAATATCAAAAAAAGTTTAATATAATTTAAAATATAGTATCAAGTATCAAATTATGCAAATAAATATGAAAATATCTAGTAGAACTCATCATAGTATTATCAAGTAGCACTATCCTTAGAGTATTTGTCCCATAAAAACTTGTTCTATGACATTTTTTATTATGCAAATAAGTTTTACAAATATCACTTACACTGATTGGTTCTATCATGACCACCCCGGGGTCTAAAACTGCAAGACAAGCATATAATAACTTGGTAAAAGTTTCATTAACTTTATAAAAGCACACGATATCATCTGAGAAGCCAAAAAAATGATCAAGAAGAGTTATAAAAAACCTTCTAGCCCCTCTGCACATCTTTCTTAAGTTAGAGAGTGTATTTTCTCATTCCATAGAAAAGTATTTAGGAAACTTAGTAAGAATAATGTGTATAATTTTATACTATCACTACTCCACATAGATTTAGATAAGTATAATATGTCAATACTATCACTAACTCTATGAAGCTCTTGACAAGTATGACAATGAATAGGAACTAGAAATATTATGTTTATAATGTATATAAAATTATAAAAAACTCATTCACAATATACATGTGTATGGCCATACGACTAAATTTGGCAAGTCTATCAGTCAAATAATAGATTCGACACATCTATCTATCAAATTCACACTCAATAACTACTGAGTTAGTGTGAGTCTAAGTAAGATACCATCTTATCACTTAGAACTTATGTTCCTAATTCACCACTCTTTCCTCAAGTCTCCATGACCTAATGATCTCCACAATGTGTATAAGGTTCAATAAAACATAAATCTATATTAACATAGCATAAAAAGCAATACTATATGATAAATAATTTCAAATATACTTACATACAAGAAAAATCATACAATCATTTAAAAATTGTATTAAGTTGCCACTAGCTAAACATAACTAGTATCAAATTTCATATCTTAACCTTTAGTGTTATATTCATAGTCAAGAAGATATAATATCAAAATTAACATATCATACAAAGACTAAGGATTATACCATCCCTACAACCTTATAAGTGAGATAATATCCCCCTTCTTGCTTTCTTAGTACCTAATAAATTAAAATTTTATCATAATTCTTATAGATAATTAAGATGTTCTGCACATCTTATATCTTACTTATTCCCAAAGAAAGGTACATATAAAACTTTTCAAAATAACATGCTTAAAAAATAAAATAATATTAGTCTAAAAAAGGTATAGAATAACATAATAATTATAATCAACTACAATTAATATAAATTCAATTTTATCCACTACTCATGGTCAAGTACACAAGTTTTGATAAAATAGTGACTCTAAAAAGTCACAAGTGAAAAGAAAATATTAACCACAAAGATGCATCAATCCATTCAATCCTACAACTTCTCTCAACAAGAAATAGAAAACACTTAAATTAACATTATGTAAATATGAATCTTTTTGGTAGCTTAAAATGATGTAAGAATAGAGTGAGAGAATAAAAACTCACCTCTAAGCTAACTAAGAGATATGCAACTTCTCCCCAAGTCAACATAAACATAAATGTACTAGTCCAAAAACTCTTAACACCAAGGAATTCATAACCAAGACATATACACTCAACTACAAGAAAATTTTCATCACACTAGGTGGCGTCAATCTAGAATGTTGTTATAGGATTTCTCACTCCTAAGATTTGTGTGAGTAAAATATAAAACTAATGCATAAATACCTAAGTGAGAAGCACTGCATACACAAAACATAAATGGTGAAGGCGATTTGATTACCATGAAAGATGTAATTAACTAAAGGTGTTCAATCTAAAATAACAAGAATATTGTAGAGATACCTTGCCCACAACTCATAAACTATTTTGTGCACTTACCTACCTCAAACACCTTAAACAACCATCACCAATTAAAGACTCAATAAACCAACCTTGTAACAAGTCTAATGGAGGTACTAATGTTCCTAAGATACACACTCAATGTAACACACAAACATTCACATTTCTCTTCCCTATTAAACATAAGGGTATAAAAATGCTAATGGACTCATTAAGTCCTAGAGTTTGACCCACAACTCTGATACCACATGCTATAACCCCTCAAATTGCACTTAGAATAATGTGGTATTTTTTTTAATAAAAACTAATTACTTAATATTTATTCACTCAAACCATAGATATACTAAACAACTTAGCCAAACATATAATTAGCAACTTATAATAATAACAATATCAAATTTTAATATTGATAGCAATATAATATACTATAATTATAAGGAAAGTAAATATAATAAGACTCAACCATTACTAGTCCACTAATTTAACAATTATTGTTCAAATATATACAAATAAAATATAATTATATTTAACTTAGGCATTCAATCATAAAATATAATAAATAGATACCGAGCCCTCTAGAGCTCAAGTCGAACCAACTCGTATATCTTTGATAATCTCAAATGTAGTATCCAAGTAATTAGTACTATTGTGGGGAAAGAGAGTATCATCTAAGCAATTTTTTACATCAACTACATACTAATGATTCTCTGCACTAATATCATTAGGGAATGGCCCTCCCTTCATGGATGAGTAGATAATGATGGTGTGTAAAACTAGAGTAACAAGCCAGTACCCAAGTGTTGTATGATTTTTACAACTAAACATGTAGTATATCATAGAAAACTCATTCTATTGAAAGATATCACACTAACATGTAAATCATACACACCAAAAGATAATGTCTCATTATACATTATTTAATCACAAGATTCATACTATTTACATCCTCTTAGCAATCATATTACATCACATGCTAAACATATGAGTAATCAAAGTGTACATTTGTTCTATCAATGCATAAATAAATATTACATTATTATCTATCTCAAACTGGAAATAATGCCTATAGTTTATGCCACCTAGGTAAAATTTATATTATAGTGTAGATTTTCAACTACTACAATAAGATCCAAATAACTCCACTCCATGATATCTCATATTATCATAGTCTAGTTTTCTAAGACAACTACTAGTTTGATCACAATTAGTCATATAAAGTATTCATAAATACATGAAATCATAAGCTTTTATTCAAGAAAGTATATATAGAAAGCAAGTCATACAACCACATAAAATTATAACCTAACATTTATTTACACTGTGAAAGGTTGTATGTACATATACATGATGTCTTAATAATTATTATAAAACATATCATTCAAGTAATAACCAACACATACATTTAATCAATCAACATAGGTGAAAGTATAAACATACAACTATAGTATGTACCATTCAGACATATACATTTAAGCTAAATTATTTTATGATATCCCATACTAACATAGCTCATTGTATATGAGTACCCTACTCAAACATGAATAAATGATCTTACACTATAATTATTAAGCAAGCAAGTACATGATTATATCACCTAGATATACCTTAGATTTTATTGCACAATAATAATCAAATGAAAACATAATTTTTATGCACACATCATGATACACTATTTTATTATATAAATGTCTAATAACTTATAAAATACTCTCACAAATATACTGCACATAAGTTTTCATCTTTACATGACACTATAAAATTTAATCCTACTGACATGTTGGCATAACACTACTATGCTTAAAAATATACTACTTGACTTTTACAAGCGTTCTAAGCAAAGCCATAGTAGAGATTTACATAATATAATTATATCAATCCAGAATAAAGTATTAATCCAAAAAGAGTATATTAACATTCTAAATTTTTTTCATATTTTATATTATTTAATCAATGCAAAGTAATATTATAAAAACTATATAAAACTCTAATCATCTTTATAAAAATCATATACATCCATTTTCAAGCATGGCCATCATATGAAAATGGCTTACAAAGATAAATAGTTACATCTCAAATCACTAATTGACTAATGCTCACTAATTAATTTGACACATATTATAAGATCAAAATAAGGTTGAGAATCAATTGTCTCATTCTTGTGTCATATGATCATAATATTTGTTAATAAGCATGTCAAACTTTCATGAGTAAGATCCTTTGTAATTACATTTGATCATATCGATGTAATTATCCTAATTTATAAGGTGTCTCCCTTATCTCATAAGCATCAATGTAATCTAAGCCAAGATTCAACTTAGACTAAAGATAATCATATAAATAAAAGAACCAACATATACCCAACATAATGTTTGCCTACAAAAATTAGTTTTTATTTACCCTTAATTAAAATGCTTCAACAAATTTAACTCTTTTCAATCTCCATTGCTTAACCCATTTGATCAATATTTTCTTAGAAATATCCACAAGTATTCATTTATATAGTATGACTAATATAATGTAAAGATCTATATTATTTTATTTACATATATATATTCCAACATTATTTTCAAAAAGTTACATAATTAAATATTGTGTGAAATGACACACAAGTTTTTACTATTTCTTTTCAAATAGAGTATACAAATCATTTCAACATTAATTACTGATGAAGGGGAAATACTAAAAAATATCACAACTCTCATTAGGTTCTCATGATAATTATGTTCATTTTTAAACTGCACACTCGTGCTATCCATAATAAAGAAATCCAAAGCAAAAATAAAGTTCCACCAAACATTCGATCTTGTATTAAATAAGAAACATAGTTTCCTTTGCTAATTTCATTCCTCTCAAGAATATACATGGTGCATTCCATTTTTAATATTTATTATTTTAATAAAGCTACTCTTTAGGATACATCATTGTAGTTACAATAATAAATCAACATTTCAATTATAGACTCAATGTTTCACTTATAAATGACTCAATGTTTCATAAATGATTCAACATTTTACTATTTAGACTCAACGTTTTATTATTTTTACTCAACATTTTATTATTTTTACTCAACATTTTAATTGAAATGCATTCGAATATTTTTATTTATAATGCAATCCATATTATAATGAAAATGCAGTCTATAATGTTAAATGCTTCCCAAGTGTTTAAGATGCCATCCACTTTGTCCAATCAAAACATTGCAGTCATATGTATCTAAAATATGTTCAAAATAAAGATGAATTATTTCACACTTGATGGGCCACAAAATTGAATAATCAAAATCTAGGGAAATTAAACTCATAGGATACTTGAGACTTCTTATTTTACTCAACAAGAACCAAAATATATGCAACATCTACCACAAGAGGTTGATGATAAGTCTAGGATGTAACGAGATAGCAAAATTGTACCTTGAGTTTTGGTAGGAAGATTCATTAAGTTATAGAACACAAGGTATGGATGGTGCACACAATGTACCAGATAGGGGCTACTGTAAACAAGTATGGTGCACTTGAACTAAATGCATAGTTAAGAGATGATTTTACATTTAATCATGTACTTAATATGCTTTATTTTGATTAGATTTTACATCTAATCATGTACATAATCTGATATATATATATATATATATATATATATATATATATATATATATATATATATATATATATATATAGCAGATTATGTACATGATTAGATGTAAAATCTAATCAAAATAAAATACTAACCAAAATATAATCACGATGCATCCATTATATAAAATGTTGCCATACAGGTATGATTCAATTTATAATTTAAGATGTTCATGGAAAATATAAATTTAAGATGCTCCTTATAGACGTTGATAATAATCTATAATTTTTGACATTGGTAGCTAAATCATTATTTTATGGTATAATTTATAAGACAGTATAAAAATTATGATCTAAATTTTATTATGCAGATGTTTTCAGGTTTTGGTTGATTTGAGTTTGCTCTTTTCAAAACAACACACACATAGAAAAATAATTACATATCAACCTTTAAAGATTTGCTAATGAATATGTCTAGATGAAGAATACTTCTCTCTTCTCCTCTTTCCTCCTTCCTCTTCAATCTTTCCAAATCACCTCTTTTTCTCCTTTTCTACATGTCCCTTTTCTAATTTTGATCTTCCTTTATGTATAAAACTCTTTTCCCTTCACTATATCGTGCCATTCACTTTGCATGCTTTTTTCATTCTAATCATGGAGAAGGCTTTAGTTATTTTGAGTTATATTTTTATCAAAAACCATAGTCAACTCACCTTAAAATTCTTTAAGTAATATTAAAATATTTTATTTGTTTATTGAATCCTAGTTTTATTTAGCTAACTCAAGCATAAGGCTAATTAAATAATAATATACTATTTTTATATTTCAATGCAATTTATTGCATGTTTTGTTAAGACTAAGTTTAGTTTGTCTTAATATCAAGTTTAGTATTTTAAGATAGTTTAATTTTATGAAAAAATAATTAAAACAATGATAATTAATTATTTAACTAGTAGATATTAAGTCAATAATTGATTTTAATTACAAGATAATCGTATCTGCAATTTCTTATATATATATATATGTGTGTGTGTGTGTGTGTGTGTGTGTGTGTGTGTGTGTGTGTGTGTGTGTGTGTGTGTGTCTTACTTATATTGACATCCTGAATATCAATATTTAATGAGCTAAATGTTCAAAGACATTATACTGGTTATACATATAATAAAAATTAAATATCTTTTTTCCTGATTTAATCTCAAGAATCTAAATAATTATAAGTAAAGAATTTTTTGTAGTCTCATGCTTATCAAGAACTAAGTCTACATACAAATATAATCACAAAAAAGATTTTTATAACACGTAGTAACATCTAAAATATGTTACATATATAAAATTTTAAATCTACTATGTGTTTAGGGTCATTAGTAATTTTTCTATCATTCCCCAATCATCTCATCTAGTCCATCCTCTCCGATGATGCTCTCCCTCATCATATTCTGAGGGTAGGATCAATCCTGTATCCACTTCAAAACAATTAGGTAGTTAGTCTAAGTCATCATATATATCAACCAATGATAAAAAATAATAAATACACATCTATAATATATAAAATAAGAAAATATAGTTGTCATATTATGTAATCTAATTAACATATCACTATCCCATGAGAGTATATGTCATAAAGATCATATCAAATCAATAATAATTAGTTAATAACTACATTAATCCATGGATTCAAAAGTTATAAATCATATTTTAAAATTGTGATGTAACATCCTCCCTCTTAAAACTAGTCATCATCCTGATGACACTTATTCAAACGATAATTTTGAATATAAAAAAGAGTTTAACAAAATTTAAAACATAGTATCAAGTATCAAATCATGTAAATAAATGTAAAAATAGCATATAGAACTTATCATAATCTTCTCAAGTAGCAATAATCTTAGAGTATTAGTCTAACAAGACCCTGTTCTATGACATTTCTTATTATACAACAAGTTTTATGAATATCACTTATACTGATTGGTTCTATCATGACCATAATAACTCAATAAAAGTTTTACTAACTTCCCAAAACCACACAAGATCATCTCAAAAGCCAAGAAAAATTATCAAAAAGAGTTCCACAAAACCTTATGTCCCCTATGTACATCTCTTTTAATCTAAAGAGTGTATATATCATTTTGAAGAAAAGTATTTAGGAAACTTGGAAATAATAGTGTGTATAAGTTTATACTATCACTACTCTACATAGCTTCATATAAATATAACATGTCAATACTGTCACTTACTCTAAAATTCTCCTAACAAGTATGATGATGAATAAGAACTAAATATATTATGTTTCCAACATATACAAAATTATATAATACTCATCCACATTATACATGTGTATAGCCATATGATTGAATTTGATAAGTTTATCTGTCAAATTCCATATTTGATAAGTTCATCTATCGGATCCATACTCAATAAATATTGAATCAATGTGAGTCTAAGTAGGATACCATCTTATCACTTAGAACTCATGTTCCTAATTCACCACCCTTCCCTCAAATCTCCATGACTTAACTATCACCACAATATACACAAGGTTCAACGAAACATAAATCTATATTAAAAGATCATCTAAATCAATACTATATGCTAAGTGATTTTAGATGTACTAACATACATATAATAAAAATCATATAATCATCCAAAAATTATATTAAGTTACCACTATCTAAACATAACTAGTATCATATTTCACATCTTAACCTATAGCGTTATATTCATAGTCAAAAGAAAATAATATCAATATTAACATATCATACAAAGGTTAAGGATTATATCATCCCTACAACCTTATAAGTGAGACAATGTCTCCTTTCTTGCTTGATTAGTAATTAATAAATTAAAAATTTGTCACAATTCTTATAGACTATCAAGATGTTTTGCACATCTTATACTTTACTTGTTCTCGAAGAATGGTACATATAAAACTCTTCAAAACAACATGTTTCAAAAAGAGAATAATATTAGTCTAAACAAAGGTAAGAATAACATAATAATTATAATCAACTAAAATTTAAATAAATTCAATGTTAGCTACTCCTTGTGGTCAAGTACATAAGTTTTGATAAAATAATGACTCTAAAAAGTCACAAGTGGAAAGAAAATATTAACCACAAGGATGCATCAATCGATCCAATCCTAAAAGTTCTCTCAACAAGAACTATAAAATAATTAAATTAACATTATGTAAATATGAATCTTCTCGGTAGCTTAAAATTATGTAAGAGAAGAGTCAGAGAATAAAAAATCACTTCTAAGCTATCTAAGAGATATGACACTTCTCCCCAAGTCCACATAAATATAAAAGTGCTAGTTGACAAACTCTTAACACCAAGGAATTCACAACCAAGACATCTACACTCAACTACAAGAAAATTTTCACCATACTAGGTTGTGCCAATCTAGAATGTTTTTATAGGATTTCTCACTCCTAGGATTTGTGTAAGTAAAACATAAAACTAATGCATAAATAATTAAGTGAGAAGCACTTCATACACAAAATATAAATGGTGAAGGAGATTCGATTGCCATGAAATATGTAATCAAATTGAGGTGTTCAGTCTAAAATATCAATAATATGATAGAGATACCTTATTCATAACTCATGAACTATGCTATGTAATTATGTACCTAAAACACTTTAAATAACCATCACCAATGAGACAATAAATCATTCTTTTAACAAATCTAAGGGGGGTATGAATGACCCCAGGTTACACACTCAATGTACCACACACACATTCACATTTTTAATCCCTATTAAACATAAAGGTACAAAAATTATAATGGACTCATTAGGTGCTAGATTTCAAACCACAAATCTAATACTACATGTTACAACCCCTCAAGTTGTAATTAGAATAATGCAGTATTTTTTTTTAATTTTTTTAAAACTAATTACTTAACATTCATTCATTCAAACTATAGATATACTAAATAAATTAACCAAATATATAATCACTAAATTATAACAATAAAATTCTCAAAATTCAATACTGATAGCAATATAATATACTATAATTTAAAGAAAATTAAATACATTAAGACTCAGCCACGACTGGTCCACTAATACATTAATTGTTATTCAAATATATACAAATAAAATAAAATAATAGTTTCATTAGGTATTAATCTTTAGAATATAATAAATAGATACCAATCTTTCTAGATCTTGAATCGAACCAACTCGTATATCTCTAATAATCTCGAGTGTAGTCTCTAGGTAAGTAGTACTATTAGAGAAAGAGAGAGAGAGAGAGAGAGAGAGAGAGAGAGAGAGAGAGAGAGAGAGAGAGAGAGAGAGAGAGAACATCATCTGAGTTCTTTTTTACACCAAACACACATCAATAATTTTTTTCACTAATCCCATTAGGTAATGGCCCTCCCTTCATATATGAATAGATAGTGATGGTGTGAGAACCTAGAGTAACAAGCTAGTACCCAAGTGTTATATGATTTATAAAACCAAACATAAAATGTATCATAGAAAACTTTTTATAATTATAAGATATAATACTAGCATGTAAATAATGTTTCATTATATAATATTTAACCACAAGATTCATATTATTTACATCCTCTTAGTAATCATATCATATCACATGTTAAACATAGGAATAAGCAAAGTGTACATTTATTCCATCAACGCATGAATAAATATTACGTTATTAACTATCCCAAATTAGAAATAATATTCATAATTTATACCACTTGGGTAAAATTCACATTAAATTGTAGATTTCCAACTAATACAATAATATCTAAACAACTACACCTCATGATATCCTATATTATCATATTCTAGTGTTCTAAGACATAATTACTAGTTTTCTCACAATCACTCATACAAAGTAGTCATAAATACATGAAATTATAAGATTTTATTCAAGCAAGTATATATAACAAGCAAGTAATATAAACACATAAAAGTATAACGTAAAATTTTTTTACACTCTCAAGGTTTTATTCACACACACATGATGTTCTACTAATGTTTACAAAATATATTGCTCAAGTAATAACTAATACATACATTTAATCAGTCAACATAGGTAAGAATTTGAACATACAAATACAATATGTACCATCCAAACATATACATTTAAGCTAAAATATTTTATGATATCCCATACTATCATAGCTAATTATGCATGAGCACCTTACTCAAACATGAACAACCAATATTACACTATAATTATTAAAAAAATAAGTATAGGATTATACCATCCAGATATACCCTGGATTATATTGTAAAATAATAATCATATGCAAACATAATATCTAGGCACATATCATGATGCACTATTTTATTATATAAATATCTAATCACTTGCACATAAAATAATCTCACAAATATACTACACATAAATTTTCATCTTTACATGACGCTACAAAATTTGACCCTATCGATATGTTTGCATAACACTACTATACTTATAGATGTACTACTTGGCCTTTATGAACATTCTAAGCAAAGCCATAGTAAATATTTAGATCATATAATTATATCAATTTGAGATAAAGTATTAATCCAACAGGAGTATATTAACATTCTAAAAAAATATCTTTGTTATTGTTTACTCAATGTAAAGCGATATTCTAGAAACTATATAAAACTCTAATCATCTTTCTAAAAATTATGTACATATATTTTCAAGTATGATCATCATATAAAAATAGATTATAAGGATAAATAGTTACATCTCAAATCACTAATTGATAAATGCTCACCAATTAATCTGACATAGATTAGAGAATTAAAATAAGGTTAGAAATCAATTGTCTCATATAATATTATTCTTATGCCATATGATCATAGTCTTTATTAAAAAACATGTCAAAATTACATGAGTAAGATCCTTTATAATGACATTTGATCATAAGGATGTAATTATCATAATTTATAATGTATCTCCATTGTCTCACAAGTATCAATGTAAGCTAAGCCAAGCATTCATCTTAGACTAAAGATAACCATACAAACAAAATAACCAACATACAACCAATGTAATGTTTGCCTAAAAAAATTAGTTTATATTTACCCTTAACTAAAATTCTTCAACAAATTTAACTCTTTTCATTCTCTATTGTGTTGATGCACTTCATATGCTCCATGTGTCACTAGGGAATAGGGAAAAATAATAAATTTAATTTTATGTCCTAGTATAATCAGGGCTTGCTTTATTTACACAACTACTACTGAAAATAAAAAAATAGTAGAGATATGGCTACCACTTATAAGTCTGCAAGCAGAACCTACTGTAGGGATAATAGATTATACACAATGACACTTTATTTCTTGCTAATCTTTGTGAAATTACTCTAAACTTTACCAATTATTGTGCAAAAACAAATAAACCATGAATATTTACAAAATGAGCTAAACTAAAATGACTCATAGGGTATATCCAAAGGTACGTAGGGTAATTCAAAAAATAAATTTTGCTTCAAAGGGTTAGCAGTGTCAATTCTTTAAACCTTTATGATAATAACATGTAAAAATAACATTCACCAACCCTAGTGTAATACTCAAATCTGAATGAATGTAGTTGAGGATTCAAAGGAAAGGAGATGCATTTATCTAAAAGCATATGGTGCATAAAAGTTACTCATTCACATTAAATTACATAAGCACATTCAAATATATATAAGATGAAAATATAGCACATAAACTAGTAGATTTGTTAGCCTAGTGTTAAACTTAAACCAACATATGCATACAATAATATTATTTCCAGATTAGTTAGTAGAAAAAACACCATTCACTCTCTAAAATCATGAGAAGCATAAACTACAGAACACACAACCAAGCACTTGGACAATCTCATGAATTATTGGCTCTTTTGGATTAATTATATAATAATTGTTCATATTTTTATAATGAGGGGGGACACCCCTATATATAGGCCTAAAAAATCCTACGAAAGTTTAAGTGGGCCCATTAAAATATGCCCAAATGAAGCCAATTGTCTTTTAGCTTTTAAAAAATAATAACTATAATGCCACATATTACAATGGAATATTCTAAATTTGAATTTACAAAATAAATCCAAATATTCCTTTAGGACATAGAGGAGGTTGTTGACTAGCTTGTTGTTGCTTTCTTTATTTCTCTATCTCTTATTTTATCTAAAATTTAGTGCATATTAAGTAATCCTAGTTAATTTGACCAAAATCTAAGATCATAGTACAGAACAAGTCAAGCATTTCTTGAATAAGCCTATCATGCTTTGCAAGTACAGGTCTCAACACTTATTCAATGGCCTCAACTCTCTATAACCTTTGGTTGGAAAAATACACAATGTTCATCACTTCAATGGCAGTCTTAGCATTGGCTATGTCCTACTGGAACTTTGTAACAAATGTCTTCATTTAAGCCCTAAATTCTTGGTCATCCATGAAACTACCATTAGGTTTGGTCACCCTAGTGACCATAACATCCTTTAACAAGAGGGATATTATGAACTCTATTTTTTAAGGATGTAGTTACATCTTTAACCCATTCCATCCACCTTTTCAATATTCTCCTTCTATTCATCATTATGGTCTATGTTGGGATGATGTCTTCAAGTGAAAATACCCTAAGGTCTAGGAACTTGTTTCTCCTTGCAACTCTAATTAGGTTTGCCAATTTGGCATCATAAAATGCAAGTTTTTGGTCATATTTAATGACCAAATTATACTATACAGTCCCATATTCTTGCCTTCTCTTCATGACCTCGTATAAATTGAAGACATTGATGACTACATTAATCAACTAGACTATAGTGTTTTTAGGTACTATAGGTAATGTTTGCTCCAACAATCTCTTCATCTCTTACTGCATACATTTCATTAAATTCACTATGGATTATGCATTAGCTAGGACCATGGACACATGGTCCTCTACATACTCATATACTTCACCTAGGACAACCTTCCTCTTATTTGTCAAAGTGAAGAGGGGCTTTTCTCTTTCATGAGCCACAACTGAGCTAGACTAGGGTTTCTCAACCTACCTCCTCACCACTCTTTTCATTGTGCCTATAGAAACATCAAATCACATGCCAATTTGTGGTGTATAGAGGACTACTTGAGGTCTCTCTTGTCTTGATACTAGTATAATATCTATGACCTAATTTGGGATAATAGTAGGCATTGGATTTATTGGAGGTGGTGTAGTTGAGGTAGAGGCTAGAGATGTAGTAAGAATGTGAGGCAATTTTGCTAGGTCTATCTACCCAAGTGTGCCAAATAGAGGACTACTTGAGGTCTCTCTTGTATTGATACTAGTATAATATTTGTGACCTAATTTGGGATAATAGTAGGCATTGGATTTATTGGAGGTGGTGTAGTTGAGGTAGAGGCTAGAGATGTAGTAAGAATGTGAGGCAATTTTGCTAGGTCTATCTACCCAAGTGTGCCAAATAGAGTTCTTATAGGGCCCATATTTAGAATAAATGAATAAAATTTTGAAGGCACACTCACCTTTATAGCCATATCAATATTGAATGGAGATGTAGGTGAAGGTGGATTTGAAAAGGTGAATAGTTTTAAAATGGGCCTTAATGGCCTTGCTGATGTAGGGGAACTAATAGCAAGTGATGCACTTATTATGTCTACCTAGGAAGAAGTAATATTTGAAGTGGCATGAGAAATGAAATGGGGGAGGGTGAATCTAAATGAACCACTACTTTGGCTCAGGCTAGTACCAATTGAGGGTTGAGTAGTGGTAGTTTCAATTGCTAATGATATTGAATCCAATGAGGGAACAATTGAGATGCACTAGCAATTGGAAAAGAGGGTAGTGGTGAGGTACTTACATTAGGAACTTGTGCTCCAAGGGTAGATTGTAGAGTTACTTGTGTTAGAGGCTCTACAACCACTTGAGAAGATAGTGAAGGGATTATTGCTCCTCTCATAGTGGTCTTAGGCTCTTTTTTCCTCTAATACACCTTCTCAATGTTTCTTCTGGCTAATTCCTATACTTCATCTATGAAGAGTTCAATGCCTAATTGTAATTCCTCAAGGTCAATAGTAGTAGGGTCAGGTTAACCTAAGTTTTCCATAACAAATCCCATAGCATATGCAAAGATTATGGTGGGCCCTTGGGAGGGGTCAAGTTTATTATTAGATCCTCCTTGCTCAAAGCTTGGAGGTAAGTCCTGAATTCTTGAAGTGGCAAGTTGTGGAGGCTTATTTTTCATGTTCCTTATAGGAATAATGCTATCTTAATCTTCTTCATCTTACCCTTCCTCATAGTCAGCATCAAACATATTCCCATGTGCTCGTAGTGGCTGAGACTTAGCAATATCCCCCTTTTTCTTCTCCCTATCCAGTCTCATCTTTAGTTCAATGTTTTTTTATAACATTCTGGAGTACCACCTCATCATTTAGAGCATCTCTATATATCACTTATGGAATTATTCTTGATGCTTGTATTCCATTACCACATCTTTCTTGAATTTTAATAGATTCTTAGCAATGACCTGATTATGATTTCATGGTTTGAAGTCATCTTTAGGCAATAGGTAAGAATCCTTATGCCTAGAAGCTACAAAAACATCATGGCACTTGGTAATTTTGGTCCTCCCCAGTTTGTAAGGAGAATTATGGGGTGATGTCTTCTTCTTGTTCTTAAAAACTCCATCAACTCCATAGAGAAGATGATAGGCCCTTTCTTCTTTAGTTATCTTCATTGTCATAAACCTTGATAGTATAAGAGGGGCTACCATCACTCCCTCTATTTTGATTACTATGAAATATGGGTATAACTAGTAGCTACCCATGTCTCTCAAGGTTTTATTGACTTTACGGGAACCCTCTGCATCTCA